>JABMDO010001836.1:0-18859 GCA_014851415.1 Cnaphalocrocis medinalis
AGTTTCAGCCTATATATTGTCCTACAGCAGAGCAAAGGCCTCCGTCATAGAAATCAATTCATCGCATATGATAGGATGCCAATATTTTTTTTACATTAGTGTCAATCTGTAACTGCAACGTGGGATGATCCTCTTGCTTATCAGGCTGAGGTGAGCCAATATACTGGGCCAATATAAGAAATGTCAAATTTTTCGCGATCCACTTTTATTACAAAGATTTTCTATATCAATAGTAATAAAACCGCAATCAGAACCGATCTTAGATGGTCCAGAGGGAAATGGCGATATTCGCTTGAATCTAATATCATTGTTACGCCCCAAACCTATCAACTACGGCGTGTTACAGACCCATAAAGTTTAACAGCTGATCAGCGTTAGACTTGTGTAGTTAAAATAAGTGGTTCAATTTATGCTAGTTAATTAAATGAACTACCACTGTAGTTTATTTCATTCCACTTAAAATAATTATCTTATTAGTGGCACTTTTTAAATCGTGGGAGATTCACGCTTAGTTAGGTATGAATGGGCCGGCTACACCGGAAAGATACCACAACCTTCTGGTGTAGCTGATGTCCATGGGCGGCGGTGATCACTTACCATCAGGTGACCCGCTGCTCGTTTCTTCCTATAATATAAAAAAAAAACCTCACAGAAGACCGGCGTGAAGCAGCGCCTGCGCTCTGTTTCGTCTAGTGAGTGAGGGTACCGGAGCCCCAATTGGGAGAAAGGAGGTTAAAGGTTGACAGCGCAGTTTTGACTCTACTGGTTTTGCAGGTGAAAAATTATGCAGAATATTTATATTACTCGAGAAATAAAAAAAAAAGAAGAAAAAAGTAAAAACTTAAAACAGAAGTTCCCTTAGGACTGAATAAATTAATAACCGACTTGTTATTACATGGATCTCACAACCTTTTACGGTAGAACAACTGAGTGGCGAGACTTGGTTGTTTGACAAGTACCCCATATTACTTGTCAAACAACTCAAAACATCAATTTATTCTTAAGCCAACATGCGCGTGGGATTCTAGTGGCTAGACTGAAAGTGGCCTTTCTAGATGTAGACTTATTTATAGCCTACATTCTCCGTGATTCCGGTTTTATTTCCGGTCTGAGCCATCGAGTTGGGGTGCTGAGGGACTTGGGTACGGTTTAGTATGTGTTTAGTAGAATCAACTGTTTCGCCTGTGGGAGAGCCATGCTTTGGCATGAAGTGACCGCTTTTATCGAATGCTACGGCCTCGCAGGAGACCCGCATTTAAACGTCGTAAGGCCCAGACATCAGACACAATAGAAAATCAATGGTTTTATGCCTTTTAAAAGGCAATTGGGTCTTACGACGTTAAGTCAAGAGTAAAAGACATTTTCTAGGCAAACGCGTGGCATCCTAGACCTCATTATCACTTTCCATCAGGTGCGATTGTCGTCAATCGTTGGTCTTAGTTTAATAAAAAAAAAAGACCGGCTTGAAGTAGCTGCACTCTGTTTCGACGAGTGACAGGGGTACCGGAGGCCCAATCGGGAAAGGGGCTTACAAGATTGGTAGCGTCTTGTGACTCTACTGGTGTCGCGTGTGTCTATGGGTGGCGGCAATCGCTTACCATAAGGTGATCGGTCTGCTCATCTTCCATCAATCACATAAAAAAATCAAGATATTTCAATTCTAAGAAGATACTGGTCAGGATGGATAACAGTGGACAGCGGCCAATTTCAACAATTAGTCACGAATATATTCATTAGGGCACAAGTGTGTACGTTGACACAAGTGCACCTGTAAATATTTCGATGAGACCGAAGCGGAATTAGGCTGTCTCTTTAGGGACATAGGTAAAGTTTCCTTTTTCAGATTCCTCCAGGGCAAACAGTTTAATCGTGCTTTCTGAGGCAGACATATACTGGCCAACTTCCAGACGGCTGTCACTCAGAATTTTGTAACCGAAAAACTCAAGTGCAGTATTTGACTCGACTAGGCAATAGCATCCAGGATCCCTAGCGAAGTCGTGGCTTTAAAGTTGCAGCAAGTAGTCAAGTAATTTTACCTCCTCAGTGATGATATTAGGCAGCCACGAGGTAGAACGAGGAGGAGGAGATTAGCTCGACATAGCCCCAACTGGACCATAGTCGCGCAAATTCATGAACTGTGGAGAAAGGGTAGGGAGGCCTTTGCCCAGCAGTGGGACACGACGGGCTTTTAATAATAATAATAAGTGATGATGTTGCTGAATAAACCAATCTTACCAATTCTCGGTAGAACATGCGCAGAGTGCCTCAACATAGGCATGGCCTATAGGCCCAGGATCTCGGCGAAAGGGCTTCAGGGTCTCTTTAAATGCTGGCGCTGCCACCGGCTCCACCGCTGGGGGAGGTGGACGACTTGCCCGAAGATGATGTGGTGATATGCCGCCTGCAGGGCCGGGAGAGGCTGTCGAAGAAAGTAGTGGTTAGATCAAGCAGACGAGCAGACGGATCATAGGATCGCCTTCTTCTTCTCGTGTCGATGGCACTAAGGAATTAAATCTTCCCAGCGCAATACTTCATGCTGCCTGCGATGTTGGTAGCTCCAGGAGTTCGCCATATGTGCAGTAGTCTGGACTGCCAAAAGGGCATGCCACGAGATGGGAAATCACCTAATGGTACACATCATAATTATCTTTAAGTTTGAAATCTATCTTCCATCTATCTACACCGTTAAATGTTTGTCAGCATAATAGGTAGCACAAATAAACCTGCTTTATCAGACCATCAAAATAAGCAATAAAGCTTGCCTGGTGAATGTTTATTTTTTTATTGTATTATCAATATATTACTTGAAACAGTGAATTGGATGATAATGATGTAAATTTTGGAAGTACCTTCTTACTTATACGGGTTTAAAAGTGCAACGGTAATAATATAGTACTGCTGGCAAGAAAGTGTAGTTATGACCTTGAGTGCGCAGAAACCAATTTTGATAGAAAGTCTTCTTTTTACAAGTGCGCAAAATAACGGGTCATCGCTATACTTCGTGCCTCCAGCTATAACATTTGTATTATAATGACCCAGGCTCATAAGCTGATATAGAATATCTCTTCATGACTTTGCTGTATTGCCTATGTAGGTATAGAAAAGTTCCGGTCAAATATTATTTTCAACCGCACGAATCCTTACAGTTTGAAACAAGTAACTTAAAACCAGTTAAAAGTTAGCTCCATCAGCGAATGCTTTTGATTTTATTTCGTCGTCCGGTTTATGCAGTTTACGACTACCCTCATAAATAAAACTCTGCACCGTATAATTATGGTCCATTTTGCATTGCAGCTAGTTACATAATAACGTAGGCGATATGCGCAGTAGGAATGTGGTCGGGATAACGTATGCGAACCTGACACGCAGATTCCAGGTACTAAGTTCAAGGTTGAAGTAACTATAAATAGGGATGTAACTATCGTTAAACATCGACATTTTTATGATTTAAAGGAAGGCAAACGAGCACGCGGTAATGATTACCGCTCATGCTCAGCTACTACAGCACTAGGAGTGCGCGTTGCCGGCCTTTTATGAAGGTTTCTTAAAGATTTGAGTGTCGTACCGGTTCGGAAATACCATTAAGGGAAGTTGATTCCACAAAGAGGAGGTGCGTGGCAGAAAATGTCGAGAAAAGCGCACGGTAGTGGTATGGACGGCATACAGATGAATAGAGATGGATGGATGGAATCCTAGCTTATAGTATGATGGTGAAATTTTGATGTACTGTGAATGAAAATCTTTTATTGTACACAAACAAACAAAGGTATATCCATTTAAAACTAGACATTACAGGTGTCAATGTAAGGGCCTCCTTCACCATCTCTGAGTAAAGTTTCAAGTACTTTTTGTCAATTAAAGTGGGTTCGGAGAAAATAATTATTTCAATTGTTAACTAGGCCGCGGACCAGGGCCAGTTTCTCCCAAACCCACTTAAATTGAAGAGTAAATTACTTGACACTTTACTCAGAGATGGCGAACGAGGCCCTAAGTCTAACTTTGGCGGCCTTATAATCACTATGAGCAATTTCTTCCAGCATAGACGAAGTCAGGGACAAAGTTAAGATAAAATTTGCCTATCGTAATAATATAATAGTTAATATTATGGTTCTACACGTTGCACATCCCTACTTGAATTTGCAATAAAAGCGCTATAACGATTTCGTTGGAAACTGTCGGTATACATTTCTGGCTAAGCTGCATTTGTGATTTTTGCGTTTGAAGCAAAAAAAGTAATGGTTATTGCCACAAGGATTAAGGAAGTATGATGCAATAAATCTGGGTTAAGATTTATATTGATTAGTGGGTGTTTCTTGCGAATTGGTTACCTATTCGGTAAGCTTGGTAATTATTGTTCAGTCGCTGTTTATATCTGTAGAGACCAATCGATCGATCGACAATCAGTGACATCGATCAAGGATTAAAAGTTCATTTATTTATTTACCAGTGCTACTGCCATTACTTTCAATTTTGACCAATAGATGGTGCTAGGTGTAAATTTCTTCAAACAACTCTCATCTTACTGTCAACTACATTAAGTTTAATGTCAATTGAGGAAATTTGACCGGTTGTGGTGACATGATTGAATGTTTCATTTCAGCACGTTTTGTTTGTGATTTTTTTCAGTGTAATTAGATTTTCACAACATCTCATACATTGACCTGACTCCATACTAAGTAGCATAAACTTTTGTGTTACAGACAAAAGACAAGAGAGAGCATAAAAACATAATACTTAAATACTTATTTACATCCAGACACTGAACAAACACAAGTATTCATCACATTAATATTTGTCCAGGGTGGGGATCGAACCCACGATCTTTGCCGTATAAGGCAGGGTCACTACGAAGCGCCTTCCGGCCAGTCAAATAATTATGATACCAAATGCTTTGTTACAGTGACCTCGTAAATTATGGTAATATTACGAATACAAACGTGCCAATTTTGAACCATAGACAGAAAAGCTTAAACTTTGGTCAAGGTTTACTACGCTCAGTCTACCATAACTGCTTTTAGGCACGAACTGAAGCTCGCTCAGCCTAAACTTTGCTTGTTCACTTAATTACTTTCCTCATAAAATTATGAATGAAATTACAGGAAATTGTAAGGTGAATGACATTTTGAATGAGGTCAAGCGTTTGTAACGGTTCCCAGATGTATTAAATATAAATTCGGAGGGTGTGCTGATGAGTCCAATAATATCCTTTTACATATGATTGGTAACAATTTGCAGAGGTATGAGACCGTTTCTTTCGTAATTGACCGAGCAAAAACTACTAATGGTCTGTATATTACTAGAATCTGAGAGCATTAAAAAAAACAAGAGTACAGTCAGCCATCACCTAGGTTACCACAACCTGTCAAATTTCCTCAATTGATTTTCAACCCAATGTATGACAGTAAGATGAGAGTCGATAGAACAAATTTGACAGTTTTGTATACTTTGATGTGTGTCTGTACGTACATTTCTTTCTCAATATTACTTAATTTATTAGAGATAACACATTAAAGGCTTAAACAAAATACACTTACTTTTGGGCAAAACAGCGTTAAATCGTGAGCACAGTTATTAGTAAGTAATTACCGGTATTGCCTGAATCAACTGTTAGTAGAGTCTACAATATTAACATCTTCTATTAATGAGTAAATAATAAAAATATTTAAAATGTTAAGTCTAAACCAGTCGAAACCAATAATTGTATTGCAGTCGCTTAATAATTAAAAACTTAAACTATATACTCACAAAGTTTGCCGCACTATTATCGATGACTTCGCCATGTTTCCAAAATCTGCAACTTTTAAAAACTAACTTGCACTTTACAAAACAATCACAGAACAAACTTCACTACCACACAATAACAACCATGTTCCTTTTCACGTAAAATTAAGTTCTTTGATAAAAGTTAAAATGTTTTATTCCGTTTTCACTGAACGTTTAGACAACGACTAGCCGTAAGCTCGTGTGCGTCGATAATGCATTCATATAAAGTAACCGGCTTGTATACTATCGACATGCAGCCGCTAGTGATGCGCTCGCGCATGATATCGATAGTCTTAATTTATTTTTTACGATGTTTGTTATTTTCGTTTTTGAGTTTTGAAATGTGTATGGGAACGTTGTTTGATTTAGACAATAATAAATTATACATAAATATCGTTTCATTGCATTATAAAACTACATTCACTAACATTGATATTTGCTTATAAAACGGCCTTTAATTTTTATAATAATGAATTTATATATGAATTTATCTCGTAGTCATAAGGAAACCTAAAGTATGTTTGTACGGGTATAGAAACTATTGATTCATTAACCGAGTCAGTTAAATATTTTTGTGTGTTTGATGCTCGAGTAGCTATATCGAAAGTCAATCAATTTAAAAAAAAGTAGGTATATCTATTATTTTCTAATTTCGACATCACTACAATATGCCACCATAATAATGTAATATATTGTCACCAGGTTATATAAAATAGGTAACTTTTGTTTGTAAGGTAAAAAACCTATTATTATGTATTTTAAATGCTTGTAAGTATTAGGTAACAGAATGAGCAAAGGAGATAAATAATGATATTCATTGCAATGTCCGCACATGCTTTGACAAGATGTAAATAAATATGTCGGCGTACTACTAACAGTGTCATTAGTAATGATCCTCTACAATAGACAATTAGGTATTGTTCTGCTCAGTAAATTAATACTAAAACGCTTTGTAATATTACATAAACCTATACTAAATATACAATACAAAACAATAATTTAATGATACTCTGTGGTTTATTACTTTTTTCTGTGAGTGATTTAAAATAACCTAATGTAGAGTTTTTAATGAGTTTCAGTTGTACTAGCTGAAGTATCTATAAGGCTCAATGACATTCCACCTACAATGGACATAGCAACGCCATACAATAACCAAGCGCGAAGATGGCACATGCTCCAAATTTCACCTTATTAAGCTTCAACTGATCTGTGTATACACTGCTGTTTACAAACCTGCATGTGTAAACATCTTGACAGTTAAAGTAGTAATGTATAACTACGTGTCAATCGAAGCTGCATATGGTGATTTACGGAAAAGTTCAGAGCAAGGAATACACGGAAGTCGCAACGCTTATATTTATTTCATCTACTATAGGTATTTATAGGTTTGCGTGCACTCATTTGAATTTAATATATTTTTATATGTATACACAGGGTGTATCTGTGAACGTTTACATCCCTTTAGCCACGTGTTCTACCAACCCATTCTGAACAACATTTATGCTATGACTTTTGAAAATTCGCATAAAAATTTTTCATCTTTCCATACAAAAGTCGGTCACGTGACTTGGTCATTTTGTATGGGGAGGCATAAAAATTTTTCGAAGAATTTGGAAAAGTTGTTTGAACAAATGTTGTTCAAGAATGGTTGATAGAACACGTGGTTAAAGGGATGTAAATGTTTACAGATACACCCTGACTATACCCAAAACTGGAATTCAAGAGCCAAAAAATCTACTACAATGTTGCTACTGCAATAAAATAATTGTACCATTAGGTACCCCCTTTTTCTAAAAACACTCGCTGATATAATTTATTTATGGGTAATGTTGAATCTATAATTAAAAAAAAATTATGTAATTACTTTTTTTCACGTAAATACAAGACCCTTTTATAAAAACTTAACCATCCGTATTTTAGTTACTCAAATTGGTATTGCGCTTGTTATACTTCAGCTGTTAATAAACATTTGGTATCTACCTACAACATTTTAACAATGTATGGAAACTTGACAGTTTAGTCTGCTAAATGAGGAAAATAATGCTAAAAAGGTTGGCGACAACCTAAAAAACGTCACTTAAAAATGACATAAGTGACTTTAACAGATTTGACAGTGGACGTATCTGTCGTAGATTTTTAGGTCTTGAATTCCAGTTTAGGAGTATAGTTACTTTTTGTGCATTTCCCATTATAAAATAAAAGGGTTTGTTATTGCGAAAATAAAATTACTTTTTTTGTGCGTAATAATTTTATTTTAATGATATCAATGGGAAAAACTGGAATCTGAAAACTTTCCATTACAACTAACTTGCGCCACTTCTCTCTCATAATCTCATGGAAGTAGGTAGTGGAAAGCTAAAAAAAACAGTTATCGTAAATTAGTTAGTGACCTGCCATAATCTCGCTCGAGTGAAAAAAACTAACAAAAGAGCGACTCCATAGTTATCATTGACACACGACTTATCAAAAGTATGCCTAGGCATAATTTTCAACTTCCGTTCACAAGGCGCAGATGCGAAGTCCATTGTAGGTGGAATGTCATTGATAAGGCTGTTTAAATATTACGTAAGCAGATTTAATCCCCTTGTCAGATAAAAAAATTGGCATTATTATGCAGGTATTTTTTCGAATTTCTCAAAAGTAAGTAGGAGATAAGACAATTGTGTTGCCAGCGTACTTCTGAACCCTCTGGTGTTGCGGGTGTTTATGAACGGCAGTCTTACCATAAGGTGATCCGTCTGCTTGTCCGATCACAATACAAAAACTCAAACAATATTGGATTCGGCCAGTAAAGTATTGGTATCTACATTTTAGATGTCAAATACTTAAGATGTTCTTATCGATGTATGTATTCCAAACCTACAGACGAACGAGCCAGACATGTTATGTACACAGACAGACTCTTAATACTAACAAGTGCAAACGAAGTAACCGTTATACGGGTACAGCGATTCGATACAGCGAATTCAATTTTTCTGGCTTTTGTAATCTAAGTGAGTTTTTAATTGTCTTTTTAGGTAGCAATGAAGATTTTTTATTATCATATGTATACAGGGTGTATCTGTGAACGTTTACATCCCTTTAGCCACGTGTTCTACCAACCATTCTGAACAACATTTTATGCTATGACTTTTGAAAATTCGCATAAAAATTTTTCATCTTTCCATACAAAGTCGGTCACGTGACTTGGTCATTTTGTATGGGGAGGCATAAAATTTTTCGAAGAATTTGGAAAAGTTGTTGAACAAATGTTGTTCAGAATGGTTGATAGAACACGTGGTTAAAGGGATGTAAATGTTTACAGATACACCCTGACTATACCCAAAACTGGAATTCAAGAGCCAAAAATCTACTACAATGTTGCTACTGCAATAAAATAATTGTACCATAGTGTACCCCTTTTTTCTAAAAACACTCGCTGATATAATTTATTTATGGGTAATTTTGAATCTATAATTAAAAAAAAATATTGTAATTACTTTTTTTCACGTAAATACAAGACCCTTTTATAAAAACTTAACCATCCGTATTTTTAGTTATCAAAGATGGTATTGCGCTTGTTATACTTCAGCTGTTAATAACATTTGGTATCTACCTACAACATTTTAACAATGTATGGAAACTTGACAGTTTAGTCTGCTAAATGAGAAAAATAATGCCAAAAAGGTTGGCGACTTTAACAGATTTGACAGTGACGTATCTGTCGTAGATTTTTTGGTCTTGAATTCCAGTTTAGAGTATAGTTACTTTTTGTGCATTTCCCATTATAAAATAAAAGGGTTTGTTATTGCGAAAATAAAATTACTTTTTTTGTGCGTAATAATTTTATTTTAATGATATCAATGGGAAAAACTGGAACCTGAAAACTTTCCATTACAACTAACTTGCGCCACTTCTCTCTCATAATCTCATGGAAGTAGGTAGTGGAAAGCTAAAAAAAACAGTTATCGTAAATTAGTTAGTGACCTGCCATAATCTCGCTCGGGTGAAAAAACTAACAAAAGAGCGACTCCATAGTTATCATTGACACACGACTAATCAAAAGTATGCCTAGGCATAATTTTCAACTTCCGTTCACAAGGCGCAGATGCGAAGTCCATTGTAGGTGGAATGTCATTGATAAGGCTGTTTAAATATTACGTAAGCAGATTAATCCCCTTGTCAGATAAAAAAGTTGGCATTATTATGCAGGTATTTTTTCGAATTTATCAAAAGTAAGTACAGATAAGACAATTGTGTTGCCAGCGTACTTCTGAACCCACTGGTGTTGCGGGTGTTTATGAACGGCAGTCTTACCATAAGGTGATCCGTCTGCTTATCTGCCACCGATCACATACAAAAACTCAAACAATATTGGATTCGGCCAATAAAATATTAGTATCTAAATTTTAGATGTTAAATACTTAAGATGTTCTTATCGATGTAAGTATTTATTCCAAACCTACAGACGAAGAAGCCAGACAGATGTTATGTACACAGACAGACTCTTAACACTAACAAGTGCAAACGAAGTAACCGTTATACGGGTATAGCGATTCGATACAGCGAATTCAATTTGTCTGGCTTTTGTAATCTAAGTGAGTTTTTAATTGTCTTTTTAGGTAAGCAATGATGATTTTTTTTTTGTGTTTAAGTACCTATTACCTGTCACATCTCAGTGTTTTCTCGTGCATTTCTCTGTTGCGTATTAGGAGCCAGTTTACGCTTGGACCATAGACATGGGTCTCTTACCATAAAGCCACCGTAAGACAGCAACATGGAGGCAAGAATGAGCTGGTTTAGCCGGTATCAGCGCCTGCGCTGTATTACCCAGTGATTGACGGTACAAGAGGCCCAATACGGGAGAACAGGAGTAACAAGGTTGGCTTACTTAAGCTTACTTATAATTCCACTGGTGTTGCTCAAGGACGCCCATGGGCGGCGGCAATTGCTTATTTTAAGTGATTTACTCGTCGCCACCAATAACACAAAAAGCCAGTTCGATGTTACGTTTTTCTGATAAAAATATTTTTATCGATATGTAAACAAGATGGTTCTACCCGCGCGTCTCTTGCGGGTGAACTTTGCACCCAATCTTTGTTTACTCCCGTCCTATGAATTGTCCTCAAGGACGTAATTGGCGATGTGTAACGGGAATTGCTTGATTGCTCTTGCGCAATGGAGATCAATTGGTTTACTATAGATGTGGTTGTATGAATGTTAGGTGATGTTCATGCAGGATTATGCTAAGGTTTCATCCATCATAGCTATGGAACACGTTTCCAGCAGAAGTTTTTTTTTAATGTGATTAGATGGCAGACAAGCAGACGGATTACCTAATTGTAAGCGATTACCGCCAGTATGGCAGTGCCAACGCATGTGATACCATGTCATTGCTTCGGTTGTAACTGCAACGGCTCTTCTTTTTTTATTCAACGATAGACAAGCATTTTATCTCAGTTACACCTGATGTTAAGTGAAGATGAGGTCTAAGGTGGGTCATGCTTGCCCGTGGAGTCATTTTTGCCTTAAAGAGGTCCAGGTTATAAAAGATAACAGGTTATATAGGTTTTGCTTACCATCAGGCTAAGGTGATAAAAAACACGCTTTGTGATTCTAAGAAAATGGACCTGCTACTTTGTATCAAGCAAACTCTTGCATGTTTGTTGATAGATAAACGCTGGTAGATAAACAAGGAGGCAAAAACAATACGCAGGTAATCATGTAAATTTTTAGTATACCTAGGTACACTTGCAATAAGGAAACAAGTTCATAATGTATGTATCTAAGATAAATTATAATTGTCATAAAAATCAATATTTTATTAAAAATTCAAGTTAAAGAAAAGTTTTAGTCTACCTTTAATAGGTTACCTTTTGTCCCACTTGATTTCTATAGAAAGTTATCGCTACTATCATCTTCTATCTTCTATATCTATACTATTTATAAAGAGATTACTTCAATAGACAACGACAAGGCTTAAAGGTAAACCGAAAACACGAAACGCTTGCGCGATATAATTATACACAGCGCCATCTATTGGTTCATTTCAGAATTCCGGTCCCGAAGCGAAGTGAGGGCGGGCCACTATCATAAGATAAGGCGTAGGTACTTTTCTATTTACCACTTTTTCCTAACGCACGGATTGGTGATTTCAAACCCGAGCTCTGTTCGAAAAATTCCAGACACACCTTTTCGCACCCTTATTCAAACAAAGAAATAACTCAAAATTTCACAATTGTGGGAAAACGCATTTGAAGTTTGACACCTCCGCTTAGTGTACTTCAAAATTAAATAAAAAATAAACTAATAACAAAAGCCTTGTTTTAAAAATAGGTATGAATAGTTTACAACATATAGAAAATAATTTGTAAGGAGATCATAGTTATTATAAAAGGAAGGTATTTATTTATATTGTTGAAAAAAAAGTTCGTACTTATTTCACTTTTTGATAAAATATTAATTTAATTCCTTCAAAATGGTATCGATGCAAGTCAGAATGTTGCTGTTTTTTATTGTTGTAATTTAAAAGGTTTCATCTCTTTTTTACTTTTATTCCAGTATCAGATTAAAATTAAGTGTAACACAAAGGACTTAATTTATTGTAAAAGGTGCATTTTCCCCCCCATTGCGGCCTCCGGTGCCCTCACTTACTCGACGCGAAACACAGCGCAGGCGCTGTTTCACGCCGGTCATTCTGTGGACCTTGGTATCACGCCGGTCGAGACTGCTATTTCATGGCCGAATTACGTTCTGCGCTGCGTAATTTTGCGCGTAATTGTTATGTCGACGACGCACTGGTGACAGTCCGAGTTTTTTGAACTTCGGGGTGCTACAGTACTGCCGTCCTCTAACTATAATGCCGTAAGTGCCAAAACCACATTTGGAGAAAATGGATTTAACGGAGCGCAAAAGAAAAAAAAATTGCTGTTTCTAAAGTAAATGTTTATATACAACTTGTATCCATCACTGCATTGGTATTTGCAAGAGGCTTTAATACACACAAACTTTCACAACTCTATGTGTCATATGTTGATAATATTTAAATTTAAACGTTTTAACGTTGTATATTTTTACATATAACATTATAAAAAACATAACTAGAATGCCGTTTCGACTACCTTAACGGCATTTAAGTCTTGGATTTTGAATAACTTTCATAAAATGGAAAATGAGTTGGTATTTAATAGATTTACTGAACTTAAATGCCGTTATTTTTACTTAACGGCGTTCAAGTCTAGAATTAGTACATAAATTATAGATTTTACAGAATGTGTTTTTAAATAATGATTATTACTAGACTAAAATGCAGTTAAAATAAAAACCTTTTATCCTAACGGCATTAAGCTAAGCACATACTTAGCTAACAATTTTTGGAAATACAACAAATGTATTATGTTCAACATAATATAATGCATTTGAGTGTTTTAAATCACGATTTATTTAAAAAAACTCATTGAGATCAATTTTATCGATAATTAACATAATTACTTACTTAAAATTAGCAGGTAAATAATTAAACTGCTTTAAAAAATAGTAACTGCCTTTTATTATGGCACTTATTTTAACTTATGACAGTTTACCGTAATAATAATATTTAAAATAATGTATCGCACTTTTCAGATTATAGAGAAAATTAAAAAATGCCAAAACTATTTGTGTTCTTTTAACATTTCTGATTAAAGGGTCTCGATTTTCCGCGATCAGCATCATCATCATCAGCCTGGTTGCAGTCCACTAAGACATAGGACTCTCCAAATGCTCGCCACTCTGATCGATCTTCGGCTACTCGCATCCAGCTCCAGCCAGCCCCTCTTGCGCAGATCGTCACTCTATCTGGCCTGAGGTCGTCCTACACTACGTTTACCAAGATGCGGTCTCCACTCCAGAACTCGTTTACCTCAACGGTTGCCAGTTTTGCGGCAGATATGTCCAGCCCACGGCCACTTCAGCTTACTAATCCGGTGAGCTATATCGATAACTTTGGTTCTCTGCCGGATCACTTCGTTCCGGATTCGATCACGCAGAGAAACGGCGAGCATAGCTCTTTCCATAGCCCACTAAGCGACTTTAATCTTGTGGACTAGCCGTGCTGTTAATGTCCACGTTTCGGCCCCGTAAGTCATGACGGGTAGCTGACGCACTAATGTCTTTAGGCACTGTGGAATCGACGATGAGAAGACTCGACGTAGTTTTCCGAATGCTGCCCAACAGGTACACATACTTTTGAACAACTTCGAGGGTGGCGCCATGGATCGCAATCGGTTCCGGTAGAACATGTTCATTGAACATGACCTTGGTTTTGTCCAACTTCATCCGTAGACCGATGCGTTTAGAAGAGTCCGCCAAGCTATTTAGCTTCTTTTTTAGGTCCTGTATCGTTTTGGGCCAATATTACGACATCATCTGCGAATCGCAAGTAGGAGATGTGTACCAACGCCATTTATGTTGATGCCACGTCCTTTCCAATTTGGGGAGATAGACGTCCCCCTTGTCTCACTCCTCGATACAATAATATAATGGTATTTAGGTTTTATTTGCTGATTTTGTACTTGGACGGACATAGTGGCGACTTCGTAAAGACTTCTTGTTACTTGAATATATCGCCAATCTATTTGCCAACGCTGCAGGGACTCCAGAACAGACCAGATTTCAATCGAGTCAAAGGCCTTATCATAGTCCACAAATGCACTCAGTGGCTGATTACGCTCCTCGGTTATCTATATAATCTGCCGCACTGTGTGAATGTGGTTTATGGTGTCATATCCGCTCTGAAATCCAGCCTGTTCCGGTGGTTGAAATTCGTCGAGTTCGCAAGACGGTTCGTAATCACTCTTGAAAGAGCTTATAAACGTGATTTAGAAGCTAAATGGGTCGATAGATCTTCAGCAGGCTTTTGTCACCCTTTTTTGAAGAACAGGACGACCACACATCTACTCCACGCCTTCTCCCTTCAAATAGGACAGCGTTAAAAAGCACCCTCCCTCTGTACGAGTTTACCTCCAGCTTTGATCAGCTCTGTTGCTACGTCATCGTCTCCGGGGGCTTTCCCATTTTTAGCTGCCCAAGAGCAATTTCGATTTCGCCAACGTTGACTTCTGGCAGGTCTTCGGTGAAGTGGCGTGTTAATGTTGCTCGAGAGTCCTTATTTTCAGGATCAGGTTGAGATGCATGCAAAGCGTAATCGGCTATAGAAATCTTTAACCACTGAAAGGACTGCTGGCTTTGAGGCAACCAATCTCCACTTGCTGTAGTCAGCTTCGTTAGGTGGCTTCTTCCGAGAGATTGTACGAACACCTTTGATCCCCGTTTCGACTCGATAGCTCTTTCAATGGAAAGAAAGGTAAAAGACATGACCATTTGAGGCTACTTTTTGAAGAAGGAATTTATCAAAAAAGCCCCTCTCGCTCGAGGAAGTCAACAGATCTGTCAAGTCTTGTGTAAGAAGTTTTATAATTTTGCTATTATTTATGACCGATTTTGTAAAAATACAGGGACTCAAAAATCTTTGAACGCGTTTTCCCAACAAATAGTTTTTTTGATTGTGCCGAAATAGTGTTTATTGAGTTCAAGTGCGTAGCAACCTGCAAAAGTCTGCCCTTGCAAATCTTGCACGGAATTCTGCGAGGCGTACGCGACTTCTAACACTCTGAGTCTCGTCTCTCCACAACGTTTGGCACATAGCCGCATTATAGTTAAGCAATGCGGGTTAGCCGCATTTAAGTCTTGTAAACGTTTAAAATACTATAGCATTTTACATTTGGTCAGCGTTAAAAGTCAACTCATTTTTGCAAATTTAGAACAAGAAACTTATTTTACCAGTCTTAAATGCCGCTATTGGACTTTAACCGCGTTTTTGTTTAGTTTTTTCACTTAACGGTGTTTTAGTCTTGTAATGCCATACATAACCTTTCCAAAGAACAGCCGAACAATATTGCCATTAAAGTACTTTAACGGCTTTATTGAGACGGAAATTCAAATAACGGCAATTTAGCTATGTAATTTCTGAATTTTTTCATCATTAATAAAAAAATTAAATCCCTTAACCGCGTTTTAGCTAAGAAATTTAGGTAACTGCATTCTAGCTATGTAATCTTGCAAAAATATTGCACTGACTCGTAGTTAATGACATACTATCTCAGAAACTAAACAAGATAGAAAAAATCGGGAAAGATGGTTAGATGCGGAATTTTTTTCTTATTAGGATGGTATTCATAACTCAAAAATGACCAAATGTTAGTTAACGGCATTATAGCTAGAGGACGGCAGAGTACTTGTCACTGCTGCTAGGCGCGGATCCAGACCTCAAAAATGATTGTGGGCATTTAGGGATTATCTGACTTGGGACATAGTGGAAGGGGGGTTCTAGCGGCTCGTTCCCCCTAGCTACGCCCATAGTTGTGGATACAACCTCCCCTGCCAATCCCCCTCTCCCTCTCTTAGAATGCTGATCCTAAGTTGATAGAAGAAAGTGCAAAGTCTCAAGTAAATTTAAGGCTGTGGGCATGCCCACAGTGCCCACAATGGTGGATCCGCGCTTGACTGCTCTGGCAGAGGTTGTGTCAAGGGGTACACTTCACAAGTCCGAGGCAATCTGGTTTCTCAGTCCTCGGAAAAAGTCCTCCTGGACTCACCATTGTGGTGGGTGGGACTACCATCCCAGTTGGAGCTACCCTTAAGTACTTGATACTCGTGGTTGACAGCAGATGGGAGTTTACCGGGCACCGGCAACGGCTGGTCCCGAGATTAGTTGGTGCTGCGGGGGCTCTTAGTCGGCTGTTGCCCAACCTAAGAGGAGGCGATGAAAGCTGTCGCCGTTTAAAAATGGGGGTAGTAAGATCGATTGCCCAATACGGGGCACTGATCTGGTCGGGATCATTAAAGAAACCGTCATAAGGCTTGTTTTAAGTACAAAAGGTCATGGAAGTTCAGATAATTATAGGATACCGTACCATTTTTCACGAGGTGGCGTGCGCCATAGCAGGTCCCCTTAAGGGATCTAGACGCAGAAGTCCAGGATTTTGTTTACTGGCAAAGTGCTCAAATTCGCAGTAAATGTGCCGGGGTGTTTGTGGTTCCTTCGTTGTTTCTGGTTTCCATAGTACAAGGAAAACCTTAGTTTAGGACCAGGGCAATGTATGTGATATTGTTTCATTTTATTTATTCATTTTATTCATTTTTATTTATTCTCCGCTGGACCAGGCCTGTCCCACTCCACGTGTAGGTATCGAACTTGCAAGTACATGCGGCGTCCCCTCCGGAGGGCCAAATTAGTAGAAAATCACGAACGAGCGGCGACGCACGCGCGACAGTTGCTTGCGATAGAAAGAGAACGCACTTCTAGGTATGAATAATGGTAGGCATTGAACGCTGGGCGGTCGGAATTTCAACGTTAGATTATAGTAGTCTGAGTCCTTTATTCCATAAAACGGTTTTTAGAAGTGGGTCTTCTGTACCTTGTACTATTAAGTATTCTGTGGCTGGACGCAGTAGTGCGGTAGTAAAGAGCTGCTCAGGACACGGCACTAAGTGAATGGCGGCGCCGGCGCCTAAACTAGTTCGACACCGAAGGTTCTGAATCACGACGTCGGATTCTGGAGCCCGTCTGGCCCATCTGGACAGATGGATTCGAAGAAAGTGGGGTGGATCGATGAGCTATCTGTTGACACAGATCCTCTCATGACATGGCTAAGTTGGAAGGTATCTATGCATCGTTGCCGGTGCAGATGTGTACGACTGTGCGGAAGATACCGCCACAGCACACAATGGCGGAATACCTGCGTGGGATGAATCAAGGACAACATTAACCGCCCTTGGAGATCGGAACCTCTTATTGCCGCCCGTCCTAGAGAAGATGGTCAGTATTGGAAAGTGCCTTGGAGTTCTGTTTCATTTCATTTAATAAAATATGCCATCATCTTACACCACGTAAAAGGATTGACTAGGATTTTCGAAAAAAACGATTATCGAATATCGCAGATCTAATATTCGAACATACGGAACAGTTTTATATTTAATTTTTTCGAATATTCGATTGCAAGCCCTAGTTGAGCGGCGTACGTATATTTATATTTATGTACAATGACAGTCATACAAGAATTAATGTACGAGCAGGCGTATAATAGACACTTATTGCAACACGAGCGGAGTCACAAATCCCCTGCTAATCTTTTAACCCCTTCTCCCCGATGGAGCCTTCAATACATCATTTATTTTCTCGTCGAAACACAGCGCAGGCGTAGCTTCTCGCACTGGCACTGCCGTGCCTCCAGATAACTTACTTTACAATCAAATTTGGTGTCATTCAATGTATGAGGGTCATACTTTTTTGAATCGTTATCAGATATTGATGTATTTTGATCAACTAAACCTATATCATCCGCGTCCTAGATAATGACGCCATGCTAAATACAGATTTAAAATTGCCATTATTACGATACTTTCAGTAACGTGACATGTATGAATTTACTTTAATAGTGAATTAATTTAAAAAGTTGAAAAAAGTAATATTTCTAAGTTATTAACACAGAGGACTCAACTCCAAATACCACAACGGTAATCGTGAATTAATAGTACAACATCAACACAAAATTAACTTGAAAAAGATTGGCTTTTGTTATCGCTCCAAGATTTAAGAAAAAAATTGTCACTATCATTCCACAAACAAAATCTTTCTTTATTTTTAAATCAAATTTAATGTAAATTCTGCCAGTATCAGAAACAAAAAAATATCTTTGAGCAAACGAATTCTTTTTTGAATATATTACATGTGATTGGCGCCCGCGATAAAAGTGAGAAATGCAAACGATACTCTCAAATCAATATGACAGTTGATTGGATAGGATGGGGCTTGAGTCTCTAATTGGCAGATTACAGGTTCGATCGTGTGTTGAAGTATCGTTACTGCTGCCACGGCCTGTTAAATATTATATTCTATATTGATGCATACTCATTAGGGCATCATCGTCACAATTACCTACCACGTATTTATTTTACCTTTTTAAAACATTTTTTTATCTAATAGGTGACAGAGGAGCAGACAGATCACCTGATGGTAAGCGATTGTGTGGGTAACTGTGAAACAAGCCGCATCGGCTGATGCAATCCAAAGATTTTT
>JABMDO010001837.1:0-10791 GCA_014851415.1 Cnaphalocrocis medinalis
TAACTTGAAAAAGATTGGCTTTTGTTATCGCTCCAAGATTTAAGAAAAAAATTGTCACTATCATTCCACAAACAAAATCTTTCTTTATTTTTAAATCAAATGTAAAAATCTGCCAGTATCAGAAACAAAAAAATATCTTTGAGCAAACGAATTCTTTTTTTGAATATATTACATGTAATTGGCGCCCGCGATAAAAGTGAGAAATGCAAACGATACTCTCAAATCAATATGACAGTTGATTGGACAGGATGGGGCTTGAGTCTCTAATTGGGAGATTACAGGTTCGATCGTGTGTTGAAGTATCGTTACTGCTGCCACGGCCTGTTAAATATTATATTCTATATTGATGCATACTCATTAGGGCATCATCGTCACAATTACCTACCACGTATTTATTTTACCTTTTTAAAACATTTTTTTTTATCTAATAGGTAACAGAGGAGCAGACAGATCACCTGATGGTAAGCGATTGTCTTCGCTCATTACTCGTTTTTCTGTCTGTCTGTGACTCAGTGTGTCTGTGGCATCGTAGCTCCCGAACGGATGAACCGTTTGGTTTTTTTTTTGTTTACAAGTTAGGTATTACCCGCAAGTGTTCAAAGTTAAATTATATGGCCGCGAACATAATAAGATGGCCTTCACCAGAAAATGATGAATTACTTATTTTCACACGATTCCCATAATACAATATGTAGGTATCAGATGAAAAAGCTTGAGTAGTAAATTACATACATTATAACAACTTGTCGATCGTCGGTCATCGTCATTTCGAACGTCGTTGTTTTATCGGATCAGCATTGTCTCAGAATAAAATGCTGGACTAAATAGAGTCTTAAAACCTGCGTATCCGATAAAACACCGACATGTTTTTACTTATAAGCCTGATTTCAACTCTTCAACATCCATATTCACCAATTTGAACTGAAACTTTCAAACTGGCAAAGTTAGCAACACAAAGCTAAGTCAAAAAATTGAGAAAAATAAACTAAAAGGAAAAGTGCTCAATGACATCCCTTTAAAATTATTTTATCGGGCACGCTCCGTTGTTTGATTTTAATTTACTTTGATCTTTGTTATTTTAAATTTAATAGGCGTTGGATTACAACTCTTATTACGATGCCTATCTGAAAAGTTATTAGCAAAACCAGGTTTCTAATTTTGCCGTGAGAAAAAAAAGGTCCTAAATGAAATAGGCGAGTACTCTATCCAAGTATTGGCTATCGCTAGTCTACTATCGATAGGATAGAGGATAGTATTAATACCAGAATTTTTAGCAATAGGTACGTACAACTGATAACGCCAATACTATGATAAGAATAATATTTAAAAAAATGTAAGAAATGTAAAGATTATTAAAAAATGTAAGAACATTATTATGAGAATGGAACAGAGTCCTATTAGAGTATTATTAGAGAGGAGAGAGCCGTAGTCTTTTTTTTTTGTATATGGCTGCTAGAGCCGTAGTCACAAGTGAACTTGTGACCACGGCTTTTCTGACGCAGTCGAAACGTCAAGCAGTACCTAAGAATGTTACGTATTAAATTTCGTCGCGTTTAGTCCCGTTAATATGAAGTATTTGTATAATGCAAAGTTTAAAAACATTATGAATTAATTATATTTTGATATGTGTTTTTAATGTGTCAAATAAATGATTTTCTTTCTCTTTCTTTCTTCTTTCTATCTAATCGATGGTATCGATATTTTTACACTGTCATGTGCAACACACATTAGTCCAGGGTGGGGATAGACCCACGACCTTTGGCGTATGAGGTAGGTTCACTACCAAATGTCTCGTCAATCTAGTCAGAATGCAAACTTACAGAGCATTGTGCTAAAAGTGCTAATTGATATTTTTACTTAAATTTAGTTTTGCTGTCCCACTACTGGGCAAAGGCCTCCCCCAAATCCTAATAAAATTGCTATCATTCTAAAATTAGGTATTAGACGCTCTCTTTCGATTCCGTCTACATTCCATGTAATACTAGTGCATTAATAACTCCTTATTGCAATATAGGTATATTGTGATTCAGTGTAATTTACACCTTGAGTGCATCCTTTGAGAGTGTGATTTCAAACTTCTTTCACACGGTAGATCGTTTACGTCAAGGTGTGACGTCATGCGACAAAGAGCTGGCCAGTGACGCAAAGGCTGTCGGCACCGGCACGTCAAACGGTGCATGCTTTGATGTACGGGTCCCTTAGAGAAAGTATCAAATAGAGTGGCTAAGCGCGTATCACCGTAAGGGGCAGATATCTATATAACTCGGCCAAATGAAAAATAACTACAAAATGGCGGATCGACGTGACTGAAGATTACTTCAGTACGGTAGCCTGTTATCTCTTACTACGACTGAATTTGGTTATTTTTTTTTTATGTGATAGGTAGCAGACGAGCAGGCGGATCACCTGATGTTAAGCAATTGCCGCCGCTCATGGACACTTGCAAAACCAGTGGAGTTACAAGTGCGCTGCCAACCTTTTATCCCCTTCCCCCCGGGTGGGCCTCCGGTACCCTCACTCACTCGGCGAAACACCGCACAGGGGCTGCTTCACGCCGGTTTTCTGTGAGGCAGTGGTATGTGAGGTGGTGGTTATTAATTACAGAAGTAAAAATACGAACAAAAATCGCACTTAATTACTATGGGTTACTATGGCAACTAGCTTTGTTGGGTGCAGTTCACAACTGAGTCCATCAAAAAAGTGGAACTCTGACAAAGACAAAAAAACTTGATTCTGTCTCTTTACTCTTAGCTTAGCTCTTAGCTTAGCTTATTTCTGTATGTAGTTGTTCCGTTTACACGAATATTTTTGCGTGTCCTCTCTATTTGATACTTTCTCTAAAACGGGGCCGCTTGAATAGTGTCTCGCCTTTTTCAATGAGAGTGCGCTTCAAACGCTTCGCTGGGGTACGAACTGGTTCAAGATTTTTACCTGTTTCGCTTATATGAAAGTCTTTTTTGTAAAGGCGGGCGGCCACTTGTTTGATGAGAAAAAAGTTAGGTTACATTTCTTTGTTCATTTAATTATCTAATGAAATAGTTGACCATACATAATATCTTATTAGTTTACCTACGAAAAGCGTTCAATCCCTGTTTACATCTGAAGTATACGTTTCGGGACTCAATGTTCACTTTTCTAATCCATAACTTTGCACAATCTTTCAAAATAGGTACAGTTATCTACTCGTAATAAATTATATCAATGCAATTTAGGGTCAACGACCTAAAACATTGTATCAGTACGGATTCACCCGCAGATTTTCAAAATTTCGAATGTAAGTAGTAAGTAAGTTATTTGTGATAGGTGGCAAATGAGCAGACAGATAATATGATGGTGAGCTATTGCCACCGCCTATAGACACCTGTAACACTAGAAGAGACTAGTGCACTGATGAATGTTTAACCCCATTTCCCCCTAATTGGGCGTCCGGCAACCACACTCAACAAAACACCGCACAGGCACTGCTTCACGCCCGTCTTATGTCAGGCCATGGTCTAACACACTGCGGTATCAGTTTTCGTGACAAGCCGAGTTACCGTCCACCGGCTTAGCAGCATGCACTTAGAAAAACGTCTTAACTTACATTCATGCATTTTGGACCACTCTAGAGATTGCCAAATACGCCGTCGTAAACCATTTTATTCTCTTAAGGCGGGTCCAGACGAGTGTAACGTGTAATGTTATCCACCGTGTAACACGAATTCTACGTGTGGACGGCACTACAAGCATTACATGTAACGCTCTCGTGGCGCTCGATCCATCGTCTGTCCCGCCTTTACAGAGCATTACCATAATAAATTCTGTGAAGCATCTAAAATATGAAACTTTTGGTGGTCTTCGCACAATGTTGTTTTGACTCGTCACGTTCGAGTGCCTTGGGGGGTGCGGCCCAAATTTGCCCTGGGAACATGGGAGCTGTATGCATTTTAACTCGAAGTCGTCACAAGTCTAGACCGTATTTAAATTGATATTTTTGTTACTTTTTCGGTAAACCCGATAGATATTTAATTTTTTTCATAAACGAATAAGTTCGTATAGCTAGTTTTAATTAAAAAAAGACATTTGTTGGATTGCCAATTCAGGGACGTCGTTTTATTAGCTGGCTAATAACTACTTACCTTCAATTTTCTTTTCGCAAATACGCATAAAATTTGAAACATGTTTTCTGCTCGACCCGGGATTCGATTCCGGGACCCCGCGATCACGGCCTGCACTGAATCCACCAGACCAACGGGGCGTTCGGGGCCTTCTGCAAAGTATTTTTTATTTGACGGACCCGTGTACACGCTGTTTACAAATTATGCTCAAAATGCGAAAATCAAAACCTGCCTATCCGTAAAGTCTTAATTAAAAGCGCACCCATTTCCAAAACGGCGAGTTGAACTTAAATAAATTCAGATTCCTCCAGCCTTTCCATCCATAAAAGGGAAAAAGGAAGCGAAAAATCAGCAAAAACACCGACTGATGTATAAACACGATTATTTAAATATAGGAGTGCGTTGGGCAAGTTAATTATTCAATTAACCAACCTGCCTGCTCCTGGGCAAATTCACGATTTGCATAAAGCTCAATCAAAGCGATTGCGGCCTGTGATTACTGGGCCCAAAATCCAAGGCCCCGTATTTGAATAGGCCCTTGTTTGATACGCTTGTCTATACTATTTATAAATAGGTAAATTCAGTAGTTATCAACAAATCTTGGTCTAGACGAGGTCTAGCCTTAAGTTTTATACCTATGTTTCGTGTGCAATAAAATTATATTCATTTATTCATTGTAGGTGACCCGAAAACGATACATTTTTACGTTGCAGCAGACACTCAGCGCCATCTATTGACAAAAATTGAAATTACTCGTAATAACAAAATTAAGCTCAAAAACGATATAAGAGTGCTCCACAAGTTTATAACTTTTATACACATAGGTATATTTGTTGCTACGGAACCCTTCACCGTGCCAGATTGGCGCTTGTCTGCTTTTTCACCTGCCCATCTCAAAGAAATTTATTCATGTCAGAAGAAAACTTACCGGCTTTGTATATTCTAATAGACTAAGTTACAGCTTGCCACATAACAAATGACTGTAGTAGTGACCCTGCCTCATATGCCAAAGGTCTCGGGTTTGATCTCCGCCCTGGACAAACATTCGTGTGATGAATGTATGTATTTAAGTATTTTAATTGCGTCCCCTTTGCTGTATAATATTTGTAATACAAGTACGGAGTCAGGTGTAGGTATGAGATGTTGTGTGTGATTTATTTTTATATTATTAAGGGCCGCGTTCACCATCTCTGAGTAAAATTCCAAGTAATTTTCATGTCAATTAAAGTGGGTTCGGAGAAAATTGGCCCCTGGTCATAATATTGAATGAATTATTTAAATTGTTAACTAGGCCGCGGACCAGGGGCCACTTTCCTCCAAACCCACTTAAATTGAGAACTAAATTACTTGACACTTTACTCGAATTGGTGAACGAGGCCCTAAGACTAAGTATCATAGTTTTTTTTTTTTAAGTTTAAGACCACACAGAACATTTATGTATGAATGTCAAAATATTTATTTATTTAGTAAATTGCACCATGTTACATTTTGCATTCTTAAAACTAATCTATAAACTAAATAGGTATGTTACAATAAGAACTGACTAAGCAAACTTATAAAAAGGTAACATTGACCCTGAAAGGGTATAGCAATAGTAACTACTTATGGATGTCATTTTATAAAAACTAATACGAAAATGAAAGTATAATCTACAGCTGATTCGGAATGTTGATTTCTACTGCAAACATCCCAGCAGTCAAGGATGACAAAATTCTCCACCTGCCCATTTCATTTTTCCTCAAATTACAGCAACAAAGCCAATCGACTTACCTCCACGGTAAAAGCGATCACAGCAGCATCATTTGCCTCCAAAATACAGGGTTGCTATAAAAAAAAATATTTCACCCTCCCAAAAATCCATAGCCATATTCCAGCGACGTCGTAATGGAATTTTAATGAGAATTTCAGCTGTTCGCTGTAATTTCTTTTTTTTTTTCACTGCCTGAAATAAAGAGGGGCATTTATTGGAATCGATAACTGAGCTCGCCCTCGGAGATAATGTCAGGAATCGCGACCTTATTTTTATTGATTGCATTCCCTTTCTGAGGCAGATGTTATAGACTTTTATGATTGTCTATAACAGAAGTTCCCAAACTTTAGTTCACCTCAAACTTTCTTTTATCTACATGTAAAAACTCAGCCTCGAATCCCCCTCATGTGACTACACTACACTAATGTACATTTCCAGAAAATATATCCAGTCTAGGAGCTATATATTTAATTCATTCGCATTATTATAAACATTTAAAAATGGCATCCAACTGCATTATATAGGTAATATAATTCGTGAATGAGAATTAGCGAAGTAAAGGTCTCACCCTTTTGAACTTGGCACCTATTTAGATATCATTTCTTTTGGACGCGACAGACAAAACTTGTTTTTACTTTGGTCACAGACCTTGGTTACCATTTCTCATTTATGTTTTTGATGGGATATTATCATAACGTGCCATTGAAACTCAGTTTTTATTCGAATTCCAAACATCCCAAACAAATGATTCCAAAATACAGAAAATTGGCTTTATACGACGAATGTGACATAAAAGTTGACCAGTTGTTACCAGTGTGGGACCAAGACATACGTGATGTCGTCTCAATTTATATCCTACTACTATTATAAAGGCGAAAGTTTGTAAGGATGTATGGATGTATGGATGTTTGCTACTCTTTCACGTAAAAACTACTGAATGGATTTGAATGAAACTTTACCACAATATAGCTTATACATCAGAATAACACATAGGCTACAATTTTTGAGGTTTCTACGAACCTGAAGTCCACGCGAACGAAGTCGCGGGCAAAAGCTAGTGAATTCATATTCTTCGGAACAAATAAATTATTTATTAATGCTTCATCGTGGTCTACGGTGCTCTGGTTGAGAAACCGTGGGCTATAAGCTGTCGGTAATCTAATTGTAGTCGATTCTCGATTGTCCTTTTGAGTATTGCGCTAATACTCAAAATGTTCAGCGAGCGATTTTGAGGAAAATAGATGTGATGATCTAAATTTGATTTTTGTTCGTGATATATTTATTTTCTTATTAAGAAAAAGAAGGTATAAAAACTGTAAAAAGCAGTATCTTCATCTTGACCAATCAGGCCTACTTTAGTCAGCTGGAAAAACAGCGAGCCGGGTTTTAAGCGAGATAAAAATTGTTAACATTTTTACATTAATGTTAAATATTATTAACACTTAAAATTATTATAAAATACACCAGACTTCTGACATCAAACACATGTAAGTAAGAATATGTTCTTCAGCCATACAAAAACAGTTTTAAAACGTAAAAAAAGTGTAGACTTGAATTCAGTTTAATTGAAGCTAGCAACGGAAACCTCTTTATACATTGCAACGGTATTCACGACCGATTTTTATACACGTCCCTTTCACATGACTGTGTTGTGCGTTTCTTTAGTTTGAATACAACATTGTCGGCGTCGCATCGTTATAGGATGGTTTCGGTGTAGGCCCACTGTACGGCTGGTGGACAGCCGTAAAAATAAACGAGAAACGATGCAATATTTAAATTGAAATTGTTGTCCTATCATTGTTATTTTGTATTATTCTTTCTTTTTTGCTTAATGCGAATTTTATGCTTGGTATTTTGAGAGTGATTTTTGAATATTTATAATGCTACCATTTTGTAAGTGAAAAAATGTTTATTTTGACTGGTTGGATGGCGCATTTGGTAGTGACTCTGCCTCATACGTTCGTGGGTTCGATCCCCACCCTGCATGTCGTGCCCGCGTTGCAGGTGTCTATTGCTTAACATCAGTTGATCCGTCTGCTCGTCTGCCACCTATCTTCTAGTTCAATGTATAGAAAATTGTGTTTTTGTGCATTAAAGTATATCTATCTATTTGTCACAAAAAAGTTTACTGTATTTAATGAATTTATATAAAAACATAGGTACCTACATATTTTACCAAATTAAAGACTTTTAATTTTTAATAAACACCTAGCTTGTAATAAATCTGATTTGCCCCCCTCTGGCCCAGAACCTGGGTACGCCTATATGTTCATGCCAGTGCCTAATGCAGAATTGTGAAACATTGTAAGCTAAAAACCCACTGACTAACAACTTATCTGGTAAGACTAATTTGAAAAATAACAGTAACGTTGGAGCATGAACGTGGAATAATGGCTGCAAACATCCATTATGGTAAAAGCAGTGGTGTTAGAAATAGTGACTCCTGTGTAGCAGCTTTGGCTCATTTTTCTTGGGGTTTTACAAGGGATCTAAAGTTTTGAGGGATGTGACATGATGAATGGTCTGCGATTGAGAAGCGCAGTTACAACCACAGTGTTAAAAAGGCAGAGGTTCGATTTATGTGCTTTCGACATTCGACATATCGGGTTTATCTGTGAAAATGTACATCTCATATGTTCTACCACCCATTCTGAACAACAATTGTTTTATGACTTTTGAAAATTCGCACAAAATAAAACATCTTTCCATACAAAGTAGGTCACGTGACTTGGTCATTAAAATATAAATACAAATTATTTATTGCATTTTGTATGGGGTATCGAAAAATTTATCAGAAACTCGTTATAAGGTGGTATCAATAAGTATACCAGTAACGCTACCATGAGTTGACATCCAAAACTGACATAACGTTAACTATTGCTCTGTCTCTTTCAAATGCAAAGGGGACAAAGCGATAGATTTCGACAGCGAGGATAGTATTTCAAACTCATGGTAGTGCTACGATGCAAGAGACGGTAACGCTGCAAATCATGGACAATATAACGGAAAAAAAAAGTCAAAAGTAGGTTTTGTCTGTGGATTCTGCCATTCGTAGTAACGAATGACAGAATCCACAGACAAAACAGTCGTGACAGTGGTCAAGTCGACAGATCGTTGAACCAAAGTTACACCGAAGTTAATGGTTGAAGGTTGGCCTAACGATGAATTAGCGTTCCTTAGAAGCTTACATCCACGTTATAGCAAGATGTAAGTTATGCTGATTTTATTAGTCGGGATTTTGCCGTATGCCTAGTTTTCATTGAGCATAAGTTGTAGGAGTTTTACAGCTATTTTGACCGTACGTTTGTACATACCTACCGTCTAGGTCAAAAACAAAATCGAGTATTTTATTTTGAACATCAATCCATAGTACCTACCTTATTATTGATTTAACATTTCAAAAATACCTACCAAATTTTCATTAAAATCCTGTGCAACGTTACTTAACGAAAGTTTTGGCATTGCTACTAGATATTTTCTATGCTATGTTTTATCTGTTGACGGTTTTTGGCGGCAATCCAAAATTCTGTTTTTGAAAAAGTTAGATGGATGAAATTTTGATTATTACTGACATTTGGAAAATTGCTAAAAAGGTTAGAAACACAAAGTGTTCGGAAATACCAAAGTGGATTGACTAAAATCTATCAGTGATTAGTGTCAAACATTTCGATTTATTAAAACTGGACTATTGTATATATAGGTCCTTAGGAAGTTAATACATTACTATAGATATTATACTTACTTGCATGGCTCAGCGAACCAAATGTATCATCATCTTTCTGCCCTATTCTCTATATTATATTCTATAATTATTGTATGGTGCCCGGTAGAAGATTTCACCACTGATCTCGATTATTCCAGCCCATCGTAGATTCGTGTTATGTTAAAAAAGCTAAACTCACCTGTTATTGATACAACAGAACTTTAACTAAACAATTATTTTTTTATTGCACATAAGGTATTACAACATTTTAAATGTGCCTACAGGTACTCTCTCACCTTGCCCTGCAGCCAGCCTTTTTAGTTTGTATGCCCCACCACCAGGTGTTTTAGTTGGTATGCATATTGACCGGCCTCAGAATAGCTGAGGCCCCAGTCATGGGAGAGCCAGCCCAACACTACTCGTCGGTCTCCAAGCTGGGGGTGTGCATAAGGCTCCGCCGAAAGGTGGCGACGTCGGCTCATTGCACTTCAGGCCGCGGCGTCATTTTTCCTGGGTCAACAAAAAAAGAGGTATATATTGGTGCGATGACACAAGCTGCAGAGGTGATCCTGTAAATATTGCCAAACTATTTTGTACACTCAGTTCAAAAGCAAAATAAACTATTTTATTCTAAAGATATACCTTTTCCTGGACAATTTTATTAGCAGTTTTGTGACATTTAACCGATTTTAAACGGACTTGTCATCCACGAAAGTCCTAAAATAAAATTTTATTTGAAAAAATGGATATAAATGAAGGTAAGTGTTCCCAGTAAACCTGTTTTCTGTGTAACAAAATGTAATATAACTTAGACAAAGCCTGTGGGGCGTAAATGGATTATGATTTTACATATTCATATTACGGTAAAGCTCTGTATTACAATAAAGGTTTGTTGGAAAATATTGTATTCTACTGTTTCACAATAAAAGTTGGGGAGACAAATATAAATTTTCAACAAAAATAATAATCCGCCGCAAAACCTGAAAATATAAAAATTATAAGCCTTTTCTATAAAATTGTGAGACTAATTTAAGTAACTTTTCCAGAAAAAAAGTAAATTGGACAACCCAATAAGAAAGAGTATGCCTGATCAAGAATATCGTACACATAAAAAAATATAAATATAATATAGGTAATTGAGAAAATATTTCCTCAATTTTAAAAAAAAAAAATAAGAATAAATAATTTCATCAAAAGTAGACTACCAATATGTCCACACTACGTTCCAACAGGTCAACTCT
>JABMDO010001838.1:0-11195 GCA_014851415.1 Cnaphalocrocis medinalis
TGCCTAGTTTAAGTATCCACACACAGCGCGCTAGGTGCACGGTAGCCACGAGCGGCATTTAGGGGCCACGAAATTTGCCGCTTGAAATTTAGACTTTCTGTGCTAGGCAAAAGTCGTCTAATCATATGAATCATGTGATGTAAGCGTCTTTTGAGCTACATTTATCATCTAATATCAAAAGATCTGAGCTCAAGCCAACACAATTTGTCTTAAACAAAAACTGTTCACAATTTAAATAAATTTTTCCACATTTCATGTCAGATGCAATAACACTAGAATAGGGTGAATGTGCCCCTTTTCGGCCATTTAGAGGACTTGTTGACTTTGAGGCATTGTTTTTATATGATTCTTCAATCGCGGAATAGGGGTTGTAAACTTTTTAGCTTCAAATTATAGTCTAATTTTAATATAAATACCGCATTTACTTCTCAATATTATAGAATAATTGTTAAAAAATAAAATGTCCAAAAGTAGCAATTTTGCCGGTTTTCGGCCACTCCTTCTATTTTTCGGCCATGAATTTAGCTAGTTCTCGGCCACTAATAAACACAAGGAAAAATGAATTTTATGACATAAACAATAAGAAACATAATTGATTAAAACCAAGAATTCCAATCAATTAGTTAATTATGATAATAATTAATATTACAACAAAGTTAACAAGGGAATATAATCTTTGGGTGTTGACTAGTAAAAAGTTATTTGCTGTTTGGAATCATTTCCATTTTTTGTCCCTTCGCCAGTCTTTTTGTTATTATTCCGTTGGCCGAAAACTAAATATATTTGAAGTGTTTCTCGGCCACTTTCATACCACTGGCCGAAAAACTAAACTTATTTATATCAGTTTTCGGCAGTCTAGATAACGTTGTCAATACTATTTACCCGAATTTATTGCAAATAAAATAAAAAAGTGATAAAAAGGGCACACTTCTTATCTATTGGACACACCATCCTGCTTTATTTACTTGATTTTACTGTCAGTATTATCGATGGGCTGAAAAGTGAAATAAAATCATCCCGATTTCGGCCACAATATATTACCGGGGCCGAGAAGTAGTTTATTGAAAGCTGGTTTTCGGCCGACAAAAATTAAAAACTTTAACTGAGTATTTTCCAAACAATAACCAATAACAAGTGGGCCGCAATCTGACCACACATATGTGAAGACATCATATTTTGTCTTTCAATTTTCTCTTTTGACAACAACTTACCTCTGAAATTAAATTTAAGAGGTTGATTTTTTAATGTATGAGTACAGTTTTCGGCCTAGCGGCCGAGAACGAGAATCTTCCGAAAAATGTGGTTAGTTACCCGGACAATCGAATTAAGATCAACAATACTGAATATTATAAACATATCAATCAAATAACATAAAATTCAACTCATCTACAATACAAATACGATAAAATAATTGTTCACCTAACTATAATGACTTCATAACTTACCGTGAAACAATTTTGCGCGCACTATTTTTTATTGTTATATCTAGCACACGACGGCACTGTCCAACTTTCAGATGCTCACTGAGGAAGCAACTTATGAACTACTGTACTACTGTGTGTAGTATTAGATTAACTAAGAGTCGACATGACTCTTTAAGTAAGTCTGTGAAGTATACTTTTCTTATTATTCGGGTTTTAACGGCCAATGGCCGAAAACGGGGTATGGCCGGCAAACGGGCACATCTACCCTATTTTACAATGTTGCTTTTTTATCTATCACTCAAACATTATATTCTACTGAGAGTCTTCTATAATTTATCTACATGCTGAAAAACGTTTATTTATTTTTCCTAACCTTTGGACTCTCTGTGTGGGTTTAGTGTTTTGAAACTCTACTTTTAAAGCGCGTGTAGGCTCATCTAAGTTCGTGTAATGAAACAGAAACCGAGAAGGCTGCTGTGGAACCGTCATGGCAATTAGGTACTTCTCGTTTCATGTGAATACACCGAAAACGATCGTTTACGCGCGTCTGGTTTTTTGAAGCGCGTTTTTAAGGCGCGTGTAACCTCCTATGCTAATAATCTTAATCCACTCTCTAGCTACTGAACTATTTAGGATAATTGAGCTCATCGATCCAAAACAAAAATGATATAAGTAAGATGCAGATTTCAAAACAAAAATGTCGTGTAACTTCAATATTGCATACCTACACGAAGCAAGAAATTAATAAAACATACTAAACTTGTAGAATTTAGTAAGGAAACTGGAGCTATCCAGTTTTTCTGCTTCAAAAACTTATCACTCTGAATTCCAAAAAAACCTGTGACATTTCTACAGTCGTCGGCGATGGGCCATTTAGCGGGAAGGTGTGAAAAGCACCAGTAATTGGTCAAAACATGGTCCCACACTTCGCGGGCACAACGTAGGAAACGTGTTACGAGAAATATAGTATGTACTATGTACACAAAGCTTAGAGACCATACGTACGAAATGTTACACTTCTCGCCGACATTTACTGGTATTTGCCATAGGAAACGAGATGAACGCGAGTTCAGAGCGTTGCTCTGTAATATTGCTGAAGTACAGAATACAGACCATCGTTTCAGTAGAAAGTCCACACGAAGGTACCGGTCGGTTCGATCAAACGTGGTTACTTTTAACACTTTGATAAGCACAGAGGTGTAATCTCGTGTACTCGATATTGGAATTAGAGATTTCATATATTCAATGTCGAGTGTACAAAAATTGTCCCTCAGTTGGTAATATGTCGGTCTTATGGGACAGATACTAAGTAAGTCTGGGGTTCACTTTGCATAATTACTTCTAGTGAAAAACTTGATACGTTGTTTACAACGTTATGTTTAATCAAGAAGAATATACTTACCTAATAGAATTGCTTTCAAAAGACTGAACCCTTTCATAAGAGCAAAGCTAACCAGCTTGATACACTAGAATACTATTTTAAAATGGCGCTCCTTTCAAATACTCCTACAGGTAGAGCTATAGAGATGACGGTAGAGCCTGCGCCCGCGCACGCTAACCGCCGGCGCAAACACGCCGCTCATTATTGCGTGTCGTTAAGCGCCAATGCGTTCGGCAAACAGCTACCGAAAAATGTCGGCTACAAGATGCAGCAGCTTATGGACTATTATTTTAGAGCTCTACTTTGACTGGTGAGTCCAGGAATTTGATACAAAGATAAAACTTGACTTTTCCAAATTTTTTTTATATAGTAAAGGCAGAAAACTAAGCAAGCTTGTCGACTGCTGGTAAATAAATCACCGCCGTCCATGAACATCTGCGAGATCAAAGAAGTCACTGATGCGTTGGAGACATTTTAAGAAGAAGTACGCTCTCCACTTGAAGTATTACTCATATTGTCCTTTATTTTATTTTTATTATAGTAGCCAAATACTGTGTATTGGCTCATCTAAGCCTTATGGAAAAGGAGAGTCCATGTTAAATTACAACGGACGTGTCGATACGGTACTTATCACATCCCTTGGCACTGCCATACTACGAGTACTTAGCCTTCTCATGCCCGTGCGATGCTTCCCACTACACAATTACTGCAAACCCGATCACAAATTAAAATTAGGATTAATATAGGCCTTTTCTTTATTACGCCACTCCCTACGGTCACCTGCCAGCCTCATCCATTGTTTCCCCACTACCATTTCAATTCGTCAAACCAACGGGCAGGTGGTCTACTCACAGGACGTCGCGTCGTCCAATCTAGGCTGCCATTCGGTAAGCTTTATAGTCCACCTATCATCGTTTGCGCCTTGCCAGCATTTGAGTGGATTATTGTATTATCATGGTGTTATAAATTCTTTGAAATTATTAAGTATACACATGCCTAAAGAATTAACAAGGTTTAAGTTATGTACTTAAATTCTATGCGCACCTAAGCTAGGTCTAGTAAAGCTTGTAAAGCTACCAACTTAAAATATCAAAATTAAACGAGTACCGTTATCCATGAAACTGACTCCGCATTTTTCTAACTATCCAGGTTAGTTTTTGTCTGAGAGCAATCGTTAAATGCAAGTGCAATGCGAGTGGTGTCCTGTAGCCATGCAGTGGTTCTGTGAAGAAGCGTCCGTTTATCTTGACCTACTTCTCAGAACTGTAGGGTTGGCGATTTTCTATCTAGTCGTAGGAATGCTAACGACACATTTGTAACGCACGATGCTTACCTGGAATTTGGAATAAAAACCATACAAGTGCTCCAATCATAATGCTTTTTGACGCCAACTCGAATGACTTTATCATTGCAGTAAGTAGTTAAGTACCTATTAGTTCTGATTAAATATATAGGTAGATCCAAGCCCTTTAACCTACTCACGTGTCCATAGTCCATACCATCAGATTGTTCTGATGTTATGCGCAAACGACGGGAATGCTGAGCTTCGACAACCTTAAACAACCTCTTCGCAGTGCGGAAGGATTTTGGGTTCGATACCCGGCCGGATCAATTTAGAAAGCAAACTTTTCTAAATTCTCAAGGTAACTTCTTACCCTATGGATAGTGAATGTTACCGAAATACTTACAAAGTTAACATGGATAGCATAATACACCTATTTTCACCGTTGAAAGATAAATACGGTCATCAGAATGTTGGTCATCTGATTGTATCCTATCACCAATGCCATAGAGTCCAACTCGAAGATACAAGACAGCGCAAGGAAGTATGAATAGCACAAATACGTAAGCTTTGACGTACGTAAACATTTTACTTGGTTAATTATTCATTTAGATCACCACCTAGATTACAGAGATAACACCTACTCGAAGCTATGTGAGACGTGACTGGTGTCACGCGCAAAACTTGTATGCAAATAGAAAACAGTCTCTATCTACTTCAACGTAATTATCTAATTTAATGATACTTAAATTACTTAAGAGGTTATGGAAAAAGATTAATTAAACAATTGCTTATCTTCAGTGAATCATCCTAGTGGATGTGGATGTTATATGACTTGATGAAAATCGACGATGTCCAAGTGTCCAGATTTTAATGATCAGGGAAAGCATACTCGATGGTATAGATGGATGACATGAAATAACGAAAGTAGTATCCAAAAAATCCGCTTTGTAAATAGTATGACTACTGAAGAACATATAAAATTAAATGACTTTTGGTGGTTTCACTAAAACTCGAGAACGACTGGACTCATTCTTGGACTCTTGGAAGGGTCAAAATCGTTTATGAAAAAAGTCTAAAAATTAAGGCTGAAATTAAGTACCTAGTATTTAAGCACCGGACACATGGTACGTAACCGTATTATACCTTTATTATGTGTGTGGTAACCTACTTGTAATTCTAAGACAATGTAAAAGTCCACACTACTACCCATATCATAAGTTTCGAAGTCCAGAAACCTTTTAAAACTATATTAGGGCCAACCCTGGAAGGGCTCATTCATATGAGCTGAAGAAGCGAGGACAAACAACTCGGATAACCTCATTAAACACTCTATAACTATTACCAGCCATTCCACACGGGCATTACGCTAAATTTACGACCCGAGCCGTTACGTATATCATTGTATGCTTGGGAAATTGTAGTAGTTATGAAGCTTACTGACCACATGAGCGCCGTATTGGCTAAATGTTGTCTCAGGAATTAGGAACCTAACGATACCTATTCATTACCCACGTCTTTGTTCAATTTGTGAAGTTACGGATTCAATAAATCCTGGGTGCATCGAATATTATACAATCTGTGAACCTTAATCGATTACACAATAAGTACCTAAAGTAACCTATGTGAATGTTACTTACTATAAACCAAAAGGGTATGTAACTAATTATTTATAAATGAAATCAAGTCATCAGTCTTCAGTTTAATATGCTACTTTCAAACTTTGAACCCGTGCGTATTTAAAGAAGTCTTAGATTTAAACTATTCGACGACTTAGGTACCACAAAAAATTATAGTTTGAAGACATGAAATTCAACGAGAGCGGTTTCATTGACTTTTTAAACGTATTTTAGGTTCAAAGTTAGTTACTTACTGGACAGTCCTATCGACTAGACTAAGGCGATCGTACGTATCTCATATACCTATAGAATGTTTTGAATTACTCTCGATATTATGTCAAGACCACTATACCTAAAGTGGTAGGCCCAACTTCTGAGTGGACTAAGTAACTGAAAACATTTCTTATCGCTTTCTGACATAAATTCGCCCGCTAATGTTAGCATAGGTTATTCAAGTCAAGATTAATTAAGGTTTCGTTTGCATTCGTACTGGGAAATCGGTTATCAGCCTCTGATAGCATTATCTTAATCACATGTTTCGGTAATTACGCAAGTAATGTTGTGTGAAACGACGATGTTTGCAATTGATTTAACGGCTTAAGTGTTGCGATTGCTTATATCTATAAATAGGGTCTAATTTAGTAATGTATTAAAGTTTAGTATGATATAAGATCATCAAAGATTAGTCTAAAACATGTTTGATAATATCGAGATCATTGCTCAGTTTTCTGTCATTAAGGACAAAAAACTTACTAGGTACTACTAAAAAAACTACTTACTTGAAGTCAGTCACGAAATAATGCAAAAAAAACTTCCAACCAGTAGTAGATTACTCGTACTGTCGTACATTTGACATTGATAAGTGTTTTGTGTGTATGGGCCTAAATTGAATGCCAGTTGAATCTAAATGGGTCCTAAATTGATAGATCGTCAATGGAAGGAAATCAGTAAGTAGGTAGAAACTTATGTTAGTTACTTGTATCATCTACATAACCTATTCCTAATTTTAAAGATTTAAAAGCAGGATAATTAGATAGGTAGGTTACTGTGCAACAATCTAAATGTCTACTAAATATTATGAATCCTACTCCTACTCGTAAACTCGTTATACTATATTAGGGCCAGTTTCACAATATACGGATAAGTTCTACATAAGCTAGAACCGAGGAGACCGCGACTCGGTAAACGTAGTGTTGGACGCCCTGCGACAAAATGGGATGATGACATTCGAAGGCTGGCTGGTGTGGGCTGGATGAGAGTGGCTGAAAACCGGGAGCGGTGGCGTGCATTAGGGGAGACCTATGTCCAGCAGTGTAGGAGTGTGGGCTAATGATGATCCTACTTATATGCTTCTTATTGCTCCTATACACTGTTATTGCGTTTCACGACAATCAAATTACGTTATAAGTACTTTATGTCACTTTAGGTCTACGAGTTTGATAAAGAAATCGCAGCTTTAATCCGTAAAATTATTTTTGCGTTGCATAGATCCTATGTGACGCCTATAGATATATTTTAGACGCCTATAGATAGCCTATAGAGCCTATGATCTTTGAAACAGATCTTTAGTGTTATTAAAAATTACGTAAGATAAGTGCTAATTTGTGTTACATCAGTGCCATATAATATATTTTACCTTTAAATATGAATAACTAACTACAATAGGTAGGTACTAAACAAACTCAATACCTAAGTAGAGAGATAGATATTACTTATAGTCCGAGGCAAGAAAGTGTAGTTATGACCGCATATTGAGTGCGCAGAAACCAATTTTGATAGAAAGTCTTCTTTTTTACAAGTGCGCAAAATAACGGTCATTGCTATACTTTCGTGCCTCCAGCTATACCTCTTGTTTATTTTATAAAAATATGCTAGTGAGGAAAATTGAAAATAAAAAAATCACCTAAAGACTCAACCGTTGCTCAGGTATACAACTGGTACCTACAGGTGTAAGTATCTAGGTTTATAGATAACTGAGGTAAGAATGTGGTACTATATATTCACGTTGCTATCAACAATTAAACGCGATTACTCGCAAGTTACCCACTTAAGAAGTAGGTGAAGGTTTAGTGTTAAAACGATAAGAACGAACTAAATTTAAACTCATAGTGTAGTATTACAATTACTGCCTCAAAATATTAATCTAAAAGATGTAAAAGTCTTCATGAATTACATTGGTAGCGATCAGCCTACGCAGGATATAATAAAGTGCTCAAGTGTGCGCGCAAACACAGATGCATTATCTATTCCCTTACCCCCTTAATTCGATGGGACACAGTGTGACACGACCGAAGAGATAGGCGCAGGACCAAGTTATAGACTTCAGGCTAACACTCAACATTTCTGAATAGAAAAACCCATGTGCAAATGTTGGTCCGACCTGGGGATCGAACTGGGGACCCCAAGCGCAAACGTCGCTTTAATGTCCGTACTAAGTAGTTACGGATATCAGACAACAGATGATCACAATAAAAAAAAAGTAAAGTATCAGCCTATATACCCGTGGTCGTCAAACTGCGGCCCGCCGACGTTATTTGTGCGGCCCGCGATATAGTAGATTTATATAATTACTAGTCAACTACATATTCGTACTTATCAGAAATCAGTTTAGTACGCATATACTGCGGCCCGGGCCCTGATGTTCATATTGATATGTGGCCCTTGAAGAGTAAAGTGTGACGACCGCTGCTATATACTCACTGCAGGGCAAAGGCCTCCATCATAGAAATCAAGTTATCGCTACTATGATGGGATTAGGCATAATCACCACGCTTGCTTGGTGATCACAAACCCGAGCTATGTTCGAAAAATTCGAAACATACTTTTGCTCGACCCGGAAATCGAACCCGGGACCCCGAGATCACGGCCCAATACTTAAACCACTAGACCAAAAGGGCGTTCGCTACTATGACGGGATTAGGCTTAATCACCACGCTTGCCTAATGCGGATCACAAATATAATACTTAAATACATATATTTCCCAGACACTGAACAAACACAAGTGTTCATCTCACGAATGTTTGCCCAGTGTGGGGATCGAACCCACAACCTTTGGCGTATAAGGCAGGTTCACTGCCAAATGCGCCATCCGGCCAGTCAATAAACTAATAAGGAGTTGGCATTTAATAACTACCCAGCAAAGTGTAAAATGTTATTAAGTCCCTGAAGTAAGTGCCTACTTCTCTTTGCGGCACGCAGGTGCTCCCTAAAGGTGGTTTTAGAAAGTAGTACCGAGCATAATTCGATCGTTTGTAGTCGAACAAATGTCGATGTAGTTAGCTACTCTCTACCGCTCTATACGAACGAGACTCCATAAACGTCGTAATCGTAAATCAATTGCTTAATAGCTTAACTAGCATTGTGCTCGGATTCCTGATACCTACGAAACACAGCTTACTGCCGTACTCAGAGACGTATTAACTTTAATTATTATTCGCAAATTTCATGACTTTATTGACAGAGTCTATTGCCTAAAGTGAATTGGTGATAACAAACCCAATCTATGTTCTAAAAATTGTATAGTAGAGTAAGTATAAATAGACCTAGTTTATGCCCGCGTCTTCGCTCGTGCCCCCTACTTACCTAAAAATAGGGGGTTAGAAAGGGGCAAGAAAGCCCTAGATTACGTCTCGTTCTTCTCCTTCGCTCCGTTTGCCGTGGAAAGAAAAATATACAGACAGCCACACGTTCCCAGTTATTATATTACGGTGGCCCGCCCCTCTACTTCGCTTATGGAACCGTCAAATTCAGAAATGAACCAATGGGATGGGGCGGGCGCTAAACTACATCGCGCAATCGTTTCGTGATTTTCGGTTTACCCTAGAAGCCTTGTCCGGTGTCTATTAGAAGTATCTCTTTATAAATAGTATAAAAGATAGAAGATAACTTGTAAGATGGTTAACACGTCAATAATCTATTTATCAGCTCGGTCGTCGTAAAAGCAATTACAAGCGCCGATTCGTTTCATAATTCCACAAATGTTTCAAAGCGAATATTGGTTTTAACAAGTTAACTAAACTGTAGCGCTACCCATGAGTTTGGACCCGAAAAGTAAACGTAACAGTTACTACAGTCCGATAGCGAGCGAGTAAAGTGCGTCAAATAGATTTCGTTTGAACACGTACGTAGGGTTTAAAAACGTTAGCGTTAACTCGATAGCGAGGCGCGTATTTACGCAGAAAGTGACGTGCTGTCTCACGCCCTATGTAGCTTTTCCTTTCTAACTGCACTCAAAGACAGAGTTTCGCTAGATATACCCAAAAAGCTTGATATCCACAGCCCGAAATTAAAAAATTAAGTATAATCCGACGTTTATTAATGTCTTATAGCAGTGGGTAAGCTGATGTTTATGAGTTTTTTAAATTGTATTGGTATTATTATTGTCAAATGTGACAGACTTAGAATAAATTCTAAGATGACAGCATGGTGTGACAGACTTTATTAGGTGAATTTTCAGTGGCAAAATTGAAAGTTTCTTTAGCTTGTTTTAATCTCTCTCACGTCTCTTTAAATATGAGAACCAGTGCGCCGCAGTGGCGTGCGTCGGCTGCAAGGACCCCTCTACCATCCGACAGAGCAGGGCACCTGAGCTCGTCAGAGTCCTTCCTTGCCTCTAACGCCTCGCCGGCAGCGTAGAGGCTGTTTCCAAGACCCCGTCATCCCCCATCCCCAGAGGACCCGTACACGGATGCAGTCAGATCTAAGCAAGGCAGTTTTTTGTCAGAACCTGACTGAATAGCGGAATATCCAGCAAGAAACAGAGCGGGAGAGAAACAGGCGAAGAGAAGCCGAAATAAGGTGTCTAGAACGGTGGGCAAACAATTATTTGGGCAGATTTTAGAATTAGGAATACATTATTATAATTTAGAAATAAAATAAAGAATAGTTAAATAATTTTGTAATTTGTTAATATATTCCAAATATTATATCTTTTTATATCTTGTTTCTCTTGAGTTTTTAGTCTTCTTGGCCAATTGGTCCGCGTAATGCTCTTCCTCAATAATAAGTCAGTGGCTGTACTGCCGATTTCATTTTCTAATACCTCTTGAACAAAATGCCCACCTGAAAGTAAAAATATAATAATTAATATAATTATCCTAACTAATATTATAAATGCGAAAGTAACTCTGTCTGTCTGTCTATCTGTTACTCTTTCACGCCAAAACTACTGAACGGATTTAAATGAAATTTGGTATGCAAATGATCTAGACCCTGAGAAAGAACATAGGCTACTTTTTATTGCGAAAAGGGGGTTGTAAGGGGTTAAAAGGGGGGTAAAAAGTTACTTTTCCACGCGGACGAAGTCGCGGGCGGCCGCTAGTATTTTATAAAGATCATCTCCAAAAAATCTTTAATCAACATTAGATTATACCTACCATGTATCATGTCCTACCTTGAGGTTATACAGGATATGTCTTAATGACCCCAAGCCGCCTGCCTAGGGGTGGCAGTTTTAAAATAAACTCGGGAGTAATCAGACGGAACTGGT
>JABMDO010001839.1:0-11168 GCA_014851415.1 Cnaphalocrocis medinalis
TTGTTGTCTCGGCGTAGTGGGGTACTTTGTGGGTCACATTTTAAAGTGACGGCTGCGCTTAGGATTTCGCGTCATGTAGGCCTAGCATGCGCACCGCGACAAAATTTTGTCGACTCTCGTTCGCGAGAGTGCATCCTTCTGTCCCGCTCATCGCTCAGTCAGAAAATACTAAATTATTTTTACAAAGTTGAATATTTTTTTGATTTACTGACCTTCTCGGCTCTAAAATTGTAAATGAAGATAAAATAATTAGATTTTTTTTACCTGAAACAGAAAGAAAAAAGTTTTAACAGCACAATACACAAAAAAACGTGTTGGGTACTACGAGTTGATTAATTTGTACTGGTAACAATCTTAAGTTCAAAACATGAACATGCCAAAGACGTGCAAAGTACACCTACGAGTAATGCAAAGTCTGATGAAAATGTTTTGCACAGATAAAATAAAATCATATTTCTCCAACTAGGGTAACCGAGACAGTGATTGCCCAGTGTACAGTGAATGCCCGAATTAAGGTTAACATACATTTTAACTTATTTTCAAAGGTGTAGTTTTACATTAAATCCGTTAAATAACACTAGGATACTGTTTACTAGAGTTCTAAATAAGACATTGGCAAAATTTTCAATAATAAATATTGTAATGGCAGTTTTTGGACAGCGGGTGTCCGTCACTTCAATAAATGCGAATTCCTTACAGAATTTGTTAAGGATACATTTTGCGGTTTTGAAGTTTTATCACTTTTAATTTTATTTTTTGAGCGTTAAACCACAACGACATGTTTGTTAAAGCTTTAATGTTTCATTTGAAGCAGTTATCGTGCCGTAATTTTATTCCATTTAGTATTTTAAGGGGGTGGGCAATCACTGTACCTAAATTAGGAGAAATTCAGTAATTGCCATACCAGAATTCAGTTATTGCCATAGGTATGAGACAGTGATTGCCCGGGTAGGTATTTACTAAATCACGTGAGGGATACAATAATCGAACCGAATATTTTCTATATATCCTGTATCTTTCTTTATATCTATATGTCTAGGTAAGTACTTACTTCAAGAGGTTTGAAAAATACTACTTTTTACATAAAGTTGACCTAAAATAGGGGAAAAATTGATCTGCTACCGCAAATCTTGGAGGAAAAGTGGTAAGAAGAACATGCAACCAAATTTATCGTAATAATTATATTTTTTTACAGTGGGAGAGCCACGCTTCAGAATGATTAAGCCGGCTTAAACGGAGAGATTCTATGATCACAGAAAACTAACATTAAGGGGCGCTAACGCGTGAGTGTACCGGAGGTTCTATGAAGGGGGAACAGGAGTAAAAATGTTGGCAGCGAATTTGTGATTCCCCTTGTTGTTGCGAGTGTCTATGAGCGGTGGAAATAGCTTACCATCAGGTGATCCGTATGCTTGTCTGCCACCTATCACATATAAAAATGGAATTACCAAATTATAGTTGTAGTTAGTAATCATTAGAAAAAACTTTCGAATTTCATCTGTGGGAGAGCCACGTTTCGGCATGAATGGGCCGGCTTGACCGGAGTGATACCACTGCCTCACAGAAAACCAGCGTGAAGCAGCCCCTGTGCTGAGTTTCACCGAGTGAGTGAGGGAAACGGAGGCCCACATCCGGGGGGGGAGGGGATAAAAGGTTGGCAGCGCACTTGTGACTCCAGTGGTGTTGCAGGTGACCATGGGCGGCAGCATTGCTTATTAATGATATATATATATATATTTTTATGAGATAGGGGGCAGATGAACAGACGGATAACCTGATGGTAAGTGATTACCGCCGCGCCGCCCATTGATGTGCAGTCAAAACACGCATCAATTGATGGTAAGCTAATGCCAACGCACATACTCAACACCAGTGGAGTCACAAGTATTCTGCCAATGTTTCACCCCCCTCCTCCCCCTCACCCCCATTGGGCCTCCGGCAACCTCAAAACTGTATCTACCTTTTGTAAAATTGGTACTTTCCATTTATTCGCTGAGATAACGAGAAACTAGTTAGAACAATTTGACGATTTTACTAGATTTTGAAATTAATCGGGTTTTCTTAGTCAATGGTATCTTATTTGGATGATGTTACTGATTTCAATAGCTTAGAAATATATCTTAAACGCACAAAAACTTACGAAAGATCTAAAATTTTAATTATTTAATATTATTTTCATGGAATTTCAACGTGCGGTATAGTTGGCAATCACTGTCTCATTTGGTTGGCAATGACTGTGTCAAGTGGGCAATCACTGTGTTTTTAGGAGATATTTTTGTTATACGTTATAATTATAAAATATTGTTTAGATGTTTGAATTATTGCTAACTTATCTCAATGCTAAACTATTAACGTTGTCAAATAATTACACTCTGATTTCTTATTGTTAAAGAAAGGATTATATTGAAATAAAACTAGTGTCAATTTCTTAAGTGGGCAATCACTATCTCGATCACCCTATGTGTTAAAGCCAAAGATAAAACTAAACTGACAATCTTTATTTTTACTTGTCAGTCCATTGCACTTAATTTTACTTGAAATGAAACGAGAAAAATAGGAGCTGTAAAAATGTAGAGCGCATTTTGTATCATCGTAGAATTTTAATGCACTATGAAGATTTATAAGGCTGGGGAATACAGACGTAGTTGCGAAGTCAGTGTTGCTATCAAATTCCACAGAATGAGAATGGGAATGAAAATGCCCATATTTTTTATGCTTCTGTTACGACAGTGCGGTATAATGCGTTTGAAAAAGGAAAACGAGTTAGGTACTTTGAAGAATGTTTTTGTTTTTGAAACTGGACGCATTCGAATTTTTAATCTATGGATACACTTTTTCTTAATGAAAACCGTTGGAAAAATTGATTTGGAATTACTGTGCTGCAGTATGCAATGTCGTCATTATACTTCAAACTTCTAAAATGCCGACATTACATTTAATTTTTAAGATGACTCACACTATCACTGCCGCTATTTATTATGAATACAGCAGATACAAAATATTTAAACCCCATACGAACCTAGACAGCAGACTCAATAGAATTTTCGGTCTTACCACTTTTAATTTGCTACCCAAACCTACCTCTGCATCATTTAAGTGATACGGTCAAATTACATCGCAGATCTTGTCACGTTCGTCGCTCACCTAGGATACCAGGCTAAGTTTAACACGCCACTGCACAAACAACTTCTCATAACAAACGAGTACACTCCCAAAGTACTTACAAACTCAACAAAAGAGTGGTTCAAGTAACAAAGTGTGTCATTTAAAGTGCAGTTGCAGAGCAGTGAATCAGGAACTCCAACTAACCTGAACTGCGCAACAGATGTGAGCCATACGTTTTCACCTTCCTGCAAAAGCAGTGAAACTTTCTATGAACCAGGAGTAACCAATTATTTTCGTTCGGAGTCCGGGTTTTGAAGTGAAATGACCATCAAAAATAGTTTAAATTTTAAAGGAAATTTTTGCTCTTTTTATTTTATTTTATACTTTTAATTTCTCTGTCTAGGTTTTTCCGACTAATTGAATTTAGAATGACGTCACATCATTTACCGAATTACTCTCAATAAGCACTTTCATTTGATACCTATATTGTTGACATGCACTAAAATAAATAGTTCCACCATCTTGGATAGAATAACGTCATACAGCTTAACAAGCACCTGTGTTACAGATATCAGAACCAACAGTGGGATTACAAATATATAAATATAATACTTTTCTTTTGTAAATACATACTTATAATACATAGAAAACACCCAGACCAATACAAACAGACATGTTCATGCACACAAATGTTTGTACTGTGCGGGTGATCGAACCCGCAACCCTTGGCCCAGACGCAGCATTCACTACCACTGAACCAACCGAGTCGTCAATAATTGTGTATAGATTTTTAAATTCCAATGCGGACAATCTCAAAAACAAAAACATTGTCATCCTAGATTAGCGTGTATACAACATTTCATTTCAATCGGTTGAAGATAGGTATCTGCTTCAAAATTGAGTTGCAAGACTCCACCCGAACACACCTACATATGTATGTACAAACTGTATGTAAGTACCTATGTTACATTTGCAATGTAACATACATACAGTTTCTATCTTCTATCTTCTTATCTATACTATTAATAAAGAGGTAAGGCCTCGGCCTGTGACTGACTGACTGACTGACTGACTGACTGATCTATCAACGCACAGCCAAAACTACTGGACCTAAAATCATGAAATTTGAAACATAGGTAGTTCTTACTATGTAGACGCGCACTAAGAAGGAGTTTTGCGAAATTCACCCCCTAAAGGGGTGAAAGGGGGGGTTTAAGTTAGTATAAAAGTCTTTCAATTTTGATGTTAGAGATTTGAAAATTTGGATTATGGTTGTTTATCAAAATTAAAAATTGACCTATTTTAGTTTTTTTTTAAATTCAAGTCATAAAGGGGTGAAATGGGGGTTAAAACAATGTATGGGAGATTTATTATTTTTAAAGCTAGAGTCTTGAAAATTGGTAATTGGCTTTTCCATGCAAATTAAATGAAAGTAATTTCAGCATTTTTTTTTCTTCAGCTTACAAAGGGGTGAAAGGGGGTTAAAACGTCGTATGGAAAATTCGTCATTTTTAAAGCTAGAGCTTTGAAAATTGCTATTTGGGCTTTGCATGCAAATGTAAAGAAATTGAATTCGGCATTTTTTTCTTCAACCTAAAAAGGGGAGAAAGGGGGATAAAACACCGTATTGTCAATTTTAAAGCTAGATTCTTGAAACTTGGTACCTATTTGGGCTTTGCCTACAAATGTAATGAAAGTGAATTCGTTATTTTTTTCTTCAACCTAAAAGGGGGGGGGAAAAGGGGGTTGAAACGAAGTATTGTCATTTTTTGAAGCTAGGATTTTGAAAATTGGTATTTAGGCTTTGCATAAAAATTTTATAAAAGTCCCCCCTTCCCTTTATAGGGGTGAACGGGGGAACTGATTAAAGGAGGAGGGGATCTCTGGGCCCAAAATTATCAAGATGAAAAGCATCCTCAAAAATCGGTTATATTTTTGTAAAGAAACTCACAAAATACTAAACCATTTTACAATCCAGAATATTAGAAAACTTAAAAACATCGTATTAAACTAACTATCGATACAAAGCGAATTTGATGACTACACAATAATCGATAAAATGTATGAAAATCGTGTAAGCAATTGATAATCGATATTGTACCTAATCTATGAAGTACTCGGACTAATTAGAACTCTTCCGAGTTGAAGTATGAGGTGATGTATTTTTCTTTTTCATAAGAAAAATTGATTTGACAGGTGTCAATAAAACGTTTGTCAAGAAAAGATGAATTTCATGTGTTTCAGCGATATAATGTTATTAATTTCAAAGTTATGGATGGCTTTTTATCACGGAGATAATTATACAATTGGATATAATTTTGGGCTATGTGTCCCGTATACGTACCTATACTTACCTATTATAGTGAGTACCTTCTTAACCTCGTTTTACTATTAATTCAAAAATCTCGATTCCTGGATTGCCTAGTTTTCCTAAAATGTTTGTGGCGAATTTTTACTATGAATCTTTCATAATAAGGCATCTTTGATTTGTATAACACTTGAGCCCACAAATATATGAAACCGGTTTCGGTTTCCTTTGACAAAGTAAAGTTATAGAGTTTCCAACATTTTTTAAATCAAATCTTTTTGAGATTCCTTCATTAAGGTTTACGATAACGAAAATTATCAATCCTATAAGTAGGTATCAGTAAAATTTATTTTTGCTAATTACTTTGATTGTTGTGAATTCTACTTCGTTCAAAAAATTAAAATACCGAAGCGAAGCGAGGGCGGGCCACTAGTGTTAAATAAAAGCTTTAAATAAAGGGCAAATCTCGAAATCAATTTCATCTTTCCATTACATGTTATATTTATTAATTTATTCATTCATATAAGTAAATGGCAAGTTGGTTGGTTTTTTTTTATGTGATAGATAGCAGACGAGCAGGCGGATCACCTGATGGCAAGCAATTGCCGCCGCCCATGAACACATGCAACAAGTGCGCTGCTAACCTTTTATCCCCTTCCCCCCCGATGGGCCTCCGATACCCTCAGTCACTCGGCGAAACACAGCACAGGAGCTGCTTCGCGCCGGTTTTCTGTGAGGCAGTGGTATCACTCCGGTCGGGCCGGCCCATTCATGCCGAAGCATGGCTCTCCCACAATTGTCGGTACAGAATTGAAAGAAATGGCGACTGTTTTTTAGATTGGTCCATATTCTGTGGCCAAAATCGCTAATTTTCAGCATAACACCGTCAAGAAGTCTGTAAAATGGTATCTTAAACACTTGAGTGAGTCTAATAGTGCTTTGATTATTCATGGATATTACATATTAATGCCTGTTAGGTAATTATCAAAGCAGCAATTATTTATATGATAGGTGATCTCTTAGTACTGCTAAATGTTTACTTAAGATTATATTGATCCTAATACGCGCAGCTTCAATTAGCAAACTATTAATCAAATTCAGTTTTGTTAGTATGAGAGATAATTGGGACAACAATGAAAGATGACACTTATTTATTTTGTTATACCTAATGAAAAATCTAAAAGATTTTTAGGAAATTAGACAGTAAATACAGAATAAACTAAGCTTAAATTTTTTGTCTAAATATTTGTAACCATCATCTGTATCATAATTGGAGTTAGAAACTTCGTCTAACTAATACTTGTACTTGTTCAGACTGCTTCTAGAGTTTTTTATGAACAACGGTTCTGTAAAAAAATTACAAAATTTCAAACGTCGTAGAGCACAAATGTAATTTTAAATGTTTAGTAAAAGACGTGGTTAAAAGGATGTAAATGTTCATCTATAGTGTTATGCACAATGATTACATTTTCAGATGTCATCATATACAACGCCTGCGTGAGTAATCCGCTCACAACTGGCCGGGTATTACCCGCACTATTCTATGCTACATGATAACTGTTCTGTACTGTCCAGTGACGTATTTTACACTACAGTTGCTCTGAAATTTCCAGGCGCGCAACCGCAAGCGCGATTACCCGATATGTAACGAATTTCAAATAGTAAATTAAATTTTGACAATGCAAAGCGTTATTCTGCAATGATTCTCGTGGAAATGGACACAAGCGGGACTAATGATATGCTGAACAAATGATGAAGCAAAGTATTGTTACTAACATTAGAATAGTTATTTATGAAATTGCTACCAATACTTTAATCAACATTTTATTGCCATAATACGAATGGATGTTAAAAAAGAGTTAGAGTAATATAGAGACCCTGTAGGGTACGCAATTCTTAGAGGTAAGAGAAAGGGCTTCCTTTCGCATTTATCAATGTAATTATAAACGTACCTATCTATCATACATAGGTACTAAGTAAAAATTAATATTAGAAATTAACATATTAATCATAACCATTTAACTTTATTTTTAACCGCCTTCAAAAAAGGAGTACGTTCTCAATTGAACTGTTTTTTTTAAGTTTCCTATATTTCAGCGCTGTTGCAAGCGCCATTGTTTTGACTGAAAAAAAAAAAATGGTTCCCTTTTTTATGGTTCAATTCCCGTGCAATACAAGCATAAGTCCGTCTGCTCGTCTGTCACCTAACCCATAAAAATAAAAAAAAAACATTGAATGGGTTATTTTTTCTTTAAAAAAATAAAGGAATGTACCCTTAAAATAAAAAGTGCTTCACTTACTTGATGAATGACCTTTTCCTTAATGGCCCATAGTTCTGGGACGCCCCGGGGCCAATTCCCGTGCAATCGACATTGAAGTCAAATTAGAGATTTGTATGGACGAATGTAGGAAATCTCTAAATTAGATTTCAATGTGAAAAGTGATGAATCCTCGTAGGATTGCCCTTTTCCCCCTTGTAAAACATGAAATGTATTCTTATTAACTTATTCTGTACAGATCGCGTCTAATTTTCATTTGCCCTACCCCCAATATCCCGTTTACGTATTTCAAATTACTAAATAAAAGTTTGACAAAGGCAGTAATATCGCACGGTTCGGATTGTGGCTGCTAATGCAATATATTCGACAAGTTTACCATACTGTTACGATGTGTTCGCACGTGCGTTTCAATTATGGATGTGAGGTTACCGCATTTGTAATGATAGTATTGATGTTGGTCAAACATTTTGGGATACTTCAATAATTTAGTACTGTTGGACGAACAAAATCGATTGCCTAGAACATCACTAGGCGTACCCTATCCCTAATGTCACCTGACAGTAGAACATTCATTCATTCAGAGATAGATTCGCGCGCTCTGGCGCTCTGTGATTGTAATATTAATTTATTCGAGTAAAACTGTGTAATACCATTTAAAATGCGTCAATTCAACAAAAAATCATTGTTATTAGTACCTATAAGGATTAAGTGTATTATTTATTAATTCTACAAGTACTCATAAGTATTATGTATGTGGGATTAGTTATCTGTAGGCTTAGCACGATTTTTTTACAGAAATCGTATACATGTCTTAAACAATTTGATTGAAAATTGAAGAGATCTCTCTATCGTATGAAAGCAGTTCTAATATTGATCGCACAAACGTAAAAAAGGATGATATCGCAACGTGAGCGACCGTCCAGAGAATATACAAGTAGGTAGGGTAACCGAGACAGTGATTGCCCAGTGTACAGTGAATGCCCGAATTAAGGTTAACATACATTTTAACTTATTTTCAAAGGTGTAGTTTTACATTAAATCCATTAAATAACACTAAGATACTGTTTACTAGAGTTCTTAATAAGACATTTGGCAAAATTTTCAGTAAATAATATTGTAATGGCAGTTTTTGGGCAGCGGGTGTTCGTCACTTCAATAAATGCGAATTCCTTACAGAATTTGTTAAGGATACATTTTGCGGTTTTGAAGTTTGTATCACTTTAATTTTCTTTTTTGATCGTTAAAGCACAACGACGTGTTAGTTAAAGCTTCAATGTTTCATTTGAAGCAGTTATCGTAGCGTAATTTTATTCCATTTAGTATTTTTAGGGGGTGGGCAATCACTGTACCTAAATTAGGAGAAATTCAGTAATTGCCATACCAGAATTCAGTTATTGCCATAGGCATGAGACAGTGATTGCCCGGGTAGGTATTTACTAAATCATGTGAAGGATTATAATAATCGAACCGAATATTTTCTTTTTATCCTGTATCTTTCTTTATATCTATATGTCTGGTACTTACTTCAAGGAGTTATAAAAAATACAGCTTTTTACAAAAGGTTGACCTAAAATAGGTGAAAATTTTATCTGCTACCGTAAATCTAGGTGGAAAAGTTTAGTGGTAAGAAAAACAACCAATAATTATATCGTAATAATTATTGTATTAGGTATTTTACCGTGGGAGAGCCACGTTTCAGAATTAATAAGCCAGCTTAAACGGAGTGATTCTATGATCACAGAAAACTAACGTCAAGCGGCGATAACGCGTGAGCGTACCGGAGGCTCAATGAAGGAGTTAAAATGTCGGAAGCGCATTTGTGATTCCACTTATTGGTGCGAGTGTCTATGAACGGTGGAAATCGCTTACCATCAGGGTGATCCGTATGCTTATGTGCCAGTGGCACATATAAAAATGGAATTATCAAGATATGGTTGCAGTTAGTAATAATTAGAAAACATAACTGTGGGAGAGCCACAATTAGGCATGAATGGGCCGGCTTGATTGGAGTGATACCACTGCTCTGCTTCACAGAAAACCGGCGTGAAGCAGCCCTCTGCTGTGTTTCGCCGAGTGAGTGAGGTTAACTGAGGCCCATCCGGAGGGAAGGGGATAAAAGGTTGGCAGCGCAATTGTGCCCTCACCCCCAGTGGGCCTCCGATAACCTCAAAACTCTATCTACTTTTGTAAAATTGGTACTTTCCATTAATTCGCTGTGATAACGACAAACTAGATGACGATTTTACTAGATTTTGAAATTAAACGGGTTTTCTTAGTCAATGGTATCTTATTTGGATGATGTTACTGATTTTGATTGCTTAGAAATATATCTTAACCCTTAAAACTTACGAAAGGATCTATAATTTTAAGTATTTATTAATATTTTTATGAAATTACAACGTGCGGTATAGGTGGCAATAACTGTCTCATTTGGTTGGCAATTACTGTGTCAAGTGGGCAATCACTGTGTTTTTAGGAGATATTTTTGTTATACGTTATAATTATAAATATTCTTTAGATGTTTGAATTATTGCTTACTTATCTTAATGCTAAACTATTAACGATGTCAAATAATAACACTCTGCTTCCTAATTGTTAAAGTAAAGGATTATATTGAAATAAAACTAGTGTCAAATCCTTAAGTGGGCAATCACTGTCTCGATCACCCTATGTACCTAACGTAGGTAAAGATTTTTTTTTTCTGGGATCGAACCCGGGACCACAAAATAATTACACGCAGAAAGTAGGCTGCCCACTAAGAGCTAAAAACGTGTCATGTACTCACGCATGCGCACTAACGGGGGAATACGCATTTCGACCACATTAATCCTAGCCTATGACATAAGATTGTCAAATTGTCGAAGTCTTTGGTAGAGACCGCGCGCTTACGTACTCATGCCGGGCAACAACCCTAGCATATGTCAACGAACTCTTCTAAATTCAAAATCTCGACTTGCTAGTTAAGAGACTTGATAGATTTATATGCATGAACCGGATTAGGCACGTAGCATCTCAAGAGCAGCTGTTGTGGCTTTATCATGGCTATATATCATCCATCTTACGATATGGACTAATTTTATGGGGGAACTCAGTAACTTCAAATGCATTGTGTTGCAAAAAAATGTATACGCTCAGTGTGTGGATCATACTTTAGATAGTTGCAACCTTATTTAAAAAGCTGAACATATTACCACTTCCTTGTCTATACACTTGAAGTTGGAATCTTCGTGCACAGATATGACGATTTATTTAAAAATTCAAAGATTTTCACACAGAGGCAGAGTAGGAGAAGATTGTGGACCCCACCACAAAGATTAGCCAGTATTCAAAAACTATACTGCATGGCCGTACGAATTTATAATAAATTACCTGACAACTTCAAAAATTGACATTTATGAATTTAGATTTAAATTGCATAATTTCTTATTGAGCAAATTGTATTATACTATAATGATTTTTTAAATGATAAAATTTGA
>JABMDO010001840.1:0-10085 GCA_014851415.1 Cnaphalocrocis medinalis
TCCGGCATCGACGACGCCTTCTACTCCATGCAGGCCGGCAACGAGCTCACCTACGCCAAGGTAACGTGGCGCGGGGGCCTCTCCGGCATCGACGACGCCTTCTACTCCATGCAGGCCGGCAACGAGCTCACCTACGCCAAGGTAACGTGGCGCGGGGGCCTCTCCGGCATCGACGACGCCTTCTACTCCATGCAGGCCGGCAACGAGCTCACCTACGCCAAGGTAACGTGGCGCGGGGGCCTCTCCGGCATCGACGACGCCTTCTACTCCATGCAGGCCGGCAACGAGCTCACCTACGCCAAGGTAACGAGAGCAGATCTAAGCATCCTATAGGGAAAGTGCACATCGATGGTGCTGCCATCTGGTGTCGTTTATCTGGATTTAAGGTGAAGGGTAAAGCACACTAGCGACGTCAATATATTTAAATTAATAGCTTCTAAACGATTTTTTTAATATTTGCAGACCGTCAGCATCTTGGTAAACACTCATTCTATTTATTCAATAATATCATAATTATAACTGTGTGGTCTGTTTTTGCTCTTGAAAATTTTGATATCGCTTAAACTAGCCACTGTTCGCGTTAATGAAGTTTTCGAATACATACCTATATATTCAATTCAAATAGTTTATTTCAGAACATATCCACTAAAACAACGCCCTATTGCGATGGTTTTTCATTTGGCACTTGACACGTCCATGCAAACATTTCTAGGTATTAAAGTGTCACTGTCCCCCGCAGGTGATATCGAAGATGGCGCACTTCGACGAGGCCACGAACGGCACGTTCGCGTACACGTGGCGCTCGCACTTCGGGGACGCCGACGACCTCGTCTACTTCCCCTCCTCCACCTTCGGGATTGATGCTAACCGGACTTTCGAGTAAGTATGATATTAATCGATAATTTGTTGGAATATCATAAGTGTTGTGTGTATAGATCTATATTGAATGAACTATTTTAATTTTCATTACATTCTCTTAGACACAAAATTGTTCAGCAGGTTATGTGTGCAGAATAAGCTTAAATTAACAATAATTCCCCACAGGACCGCATGTAGCAGCATTCATCTTGGATTCAAAATTTGTCATGTTTAGGTATTCTGCTACTCAAGCCCTTTCATTTGATACCTATGTTAAAGGTATTTAGCCAAAAAATAAGAATATTGTAATCATTATCTTGTAGCGGCCGCCATCTTGAACCGGCTACTGATTGTCGACTATTTCAACTTACAAATAAAAAAAAAGAATTCAAAATCGGTTTATCACGGTCTTGCCGACGACCTCCCGATACGAGCGTTTTTGATTGACTGTTTGCTATTGTCTCATTCCTTTTATCTGGATTTTGGTATTGTATGATCCCAACAAAAATAATGATTACTGGTTTACTACAATTTGACATTGTTCCACAGATACGCAGGGCTGGTAGTGTTCAGCGACGTGGTGGTCCCTCGCCGGCCGTCGGCCTGCAACGCGACCGCCGGCTTCCTGGAGTGCCTGGAGGGCGGCTGCTTCCACCAGTCCTCGCGATGCGACGGCAAGGTCGACTGCACCGACCGCACTGATGAGTCCAACTGTGAGTCACGTTATAGTACGCCGTCTGTGGATGTTTAGTATTACTAGTATTCTTCCACGTGGTGGTCCCTCGCCGGCCGTCGCCTCCTGCAACGCCACCGCCGGCTTCCTGGAGTGCCTGGAGGGCGGCTGCTTCCACCAGTCCTCCCGATGTGATGGCAAGATTGACTGCACCGACCGCACTGATGAGTCCAACTGTAAGTCACGTGTCATTATAGGACGTCTGTGGATGTTTTAATATTATAGCTGGAGGCACGAAAGTATAGCGATGACCGTTATTTTGCGCACTTGTAAAAAAAAAGACTTTCTATCAAAATTGGTTTCTGCGCACTCAAGGTCATAACTACACTTTCTTGCCTCGGACTATACTAGTATTCTTTCTTTGACGTGGTAGTGACTGTTCACATATTTATTACTAGCTGTTATCCGCGACTTCGTCCGCTTGGAATAATATCTTTGGGTAGCATTTTTAAATTTATTTATGACTTTATTATCCTATGTCTATGTATGTATGTATACCAAATTTCATTTAAATCCGTTCAGATTTGGCGTGAAAGAGTAATTAGTAAATTATTTCGTGTGTTGTGACGTTCAGCATAAATGGCTCCCACTTAGCTTATTTCATCCTCCGTCTTTGAATGAGAAGTCAACCGCCCTGCATGAGGCCCTCACGTGGTTAGATAACCAATCTTATCTGTAAATAGAAGCAAAAGCTTATAAGGAATGTTGTCTGCAGGCGATCACGACGACTGGTTCGTCGCCCTGAGCCACTTCCGCAAGTTCCGGTTCAACCGCGTGCAGCGCCAGTACGACAACGTTGTGGCTGTGGCGCGACATCAACATCGGCCCGCACGGCCGCTACGTCTTCACCACGGACGGGCCGCAGGTACGATAGTGCCGGTGCAACCCGCGTGCAGCGCCAGTACGACAACGTGGTGGCTGTGGCGCGACATCAACATCGGCCCGCACGGCCGCTACGTCTTTCCCAGGACGTGCGCAGGTACGATATGCCGGTGCCCCGCGTGCAGCGCCAGTACGACAACGGTGGCTGTGGCGCGACATCAACATCGGCCCGCACGGCCGCTACGTCTTCACCACGGACGTGCCGCAGGTACGATAGTGCCGGTGCACCCGCGTGCAGCGCCAGTACGACAACGTGTGGCTGTGGCGCGACATCAACATCGGTCCGCACGGCCGCTACGTCTTCACCACGGACGTGCCGCAGGTACGATAGTGCCGGTGCAACAATCGATTTTCCACACGCGGTAGCCCCCATTGTCTAAGTCTTCACCACGGGCGTGCCGCAGGCGAGCAGGGGACCAATTCTCGTGAACCCATACATAAACTTCTTAAAGAAAATAAATTGTGTATCAAATATACCTAGTAATAAACTGCCTTTTGTTATGTGTATCTCAATTCTCACTGAATAGTATAAATTGTTGTTGTAGGTGCCAGCCCACTGGACCATCTCCGCGTTCAGCATGTCTCCATCACTCGGCTTGGGAATGTTACATAATCCTATACGTGTGAGTATACCTTGAAAAATATTTTAGTTGTAATACCTAAGTAATTTATTGTAAAAATAAAAAAATATCAGTTATATATCCTAGTCGTGTGATGAACAATTGTGTTTGTTCAGTGTTGTGTCATTTAAATTTTATATTTGTGTTTCCTCTGTCGTCTGATATCTGTAACACAAGTGCTTCTTTTAAGCTACTTAAGACGGAGTCGGGTCTACTGCGCTAAACGTCGACAAGTAATGAGTTCTACTCCTTAGTTTTTCGCATTATAATGAACTAGCTTCGGCTTCGGAGAGAAGAAGCGGCTTGGCTCGCGCCTTCCACTGCCCTAAAAGGGGTGTTAAAAAAGGCCAAAAAGTAGCCTATGTTACTCTCCAACCCTTCAACTATCTCCACTTAAAAAGAACGTCAAATCGTCGCTCCGTGAAAGAAAGACAGACATACAGACACACTTTTCCATTTATAACACACATCAATACCAACGCCCGCATCCGAAACATGAATGTTTATCATAGTATTGGAAATAAGTTTAGATCTGCATTGTTACATTTGATTCGATGTATGTAGTAGCTGTCTTAGATATTTATTGAATTTAGTTTGTTATTATTTGTTGTTCTGGCTGGTAGTGGTGACTCCCTCTCCAATGGTTTCCACAGAAAACCAGGTCATGGCTATCCGCCGTGACAAAACAGCTGAGTGGAATCCATTTTGGTGACACGTCACGTATAATGTCACATTTGTTTTTTTTTATTGTTATATTTTTCTTTTGTTTTAGTGATTGTGTTAACCAAATAAAATAAAATTTATTCTATTCTATTCTATAATATTCGCTGGCGGCATGAAAGAATAGCGATGATCGTATTTTGCGATGATTATTATTATTATTATTAAAATATTAAAATTGTTTTTTTGCGCACTCAAGGTCATAACTACAGTTTCTTTCCGCAGACTATAGTATGGATTAGTTTAGATTTTACCTCAAAATACATTGTGTACTTCAATAGTTTCTGACTTGACATTCCCCATTGTCAGTATTCGGGAGTGCTCCCGTTCTTCATCAAGGTGGAAGGCCCGGACCAGTGCCGGCAGGGCGAGCAGCTGGGGCTGCGCGTGGTGGTGTTCAACTACCAGCCGCAGGCCATCGAGGCGGTCGTCGTGCTGGAGGCCTCGGGAGACTACAAGTTTGTGCACGTTGAGGAGAATGGGATTGTGAGTGTTTTGTTCAACTTGTAATATTTTTAAAAATTTCTCTGACTATACTAGATTTGACATGGATTATACATGGATTAGTAGGTAGAGTGTCAAAATACGCACTCCTAAGCGTCAACTCTCGATGCGATCTGTTTGCGGACGCATGGATGATGTTGGTGGCCGAATGTCGGAGATTTTGTGAACGAGATGTATGAGAGTGCCTGTGCTTGTTCAAATGGCATAATGTTATTTATTGATTGTAGTTTATTATTTCGATTTTATTAATTTAAGTACTCTAATTCAACTAATGTAATTGGCATTGCCGTATTTTTTGAATTCATAAATAAATAAATAAAATTATAATAATAATCTTAATTTTTTCAAATAGATACATAGGTACATTAAAAATGAGTGGCGGGATCTTTTAAGCATAACATTGCTTGTGCCAGAAGGCTCCGCCCCTCCGTTTCTATGCATACGCAGTTATTAGTGTTATCTACGTGCTCATAACAATGGACAATACGACAATGTGATTTATGACACTTGCATTCGTCAAAATTGACGTATACGATTTTTTGATCCGTAGTTATCTTTTACAATAGCTTAGAACCAATGGTCAAGTGACAGCTTAATGGGGTTAATATGACCGATCGGTAACGGATACTGGAGGGGGAGTTCATTCCTGCTTGAAAAAGGGTTCGTGGTATTGCATTATATATACATTTTTTTTAATGTAAGTACCTGCTGTAAATTATTTGGTGATCCAATAAATAAATAAATAAATTTCTTAAAACCCCTTCCGAAACTAAAACCTGGCTACGCCTATGGTTCTTTGACTGCGGATTAAAAAAACGATCCTCAGTACGGAGTCAGGTGATTATGAACGAAATGGTTGTCGTCCCTCTCTAGGTGCGGTCGTACAACCCGCGCACGTCGGTCGGCGAGCACCAGTTTCTTCGTGTGGGTGGAGGCCGGCGCGCCGCCACCGTGCACGTGCCCGTGGGTCCCCGCGCGCCTGGGCCGCGTGCGCGGCGCCTGCACGCCTCCACGCTCATGGGCCCAGCCCGGTACACCAAGACCGTGCGCGTGCACGTGAGTACCACCCGTAGCCACACCACCGTGGCGCGTGCCCGTGGTCCCCGCCGCCTGGCCGCGTGCGCGTTGCGCCTGCACGCCTCCACGGCTCAGGTGGTCCAGCACCGGTACACCAAGACCGTGCGCGTGCACGTGAGTACCCATACCCATAGCCACACCTCCTACTACCTACTACCGGCAACACTACCCTATGTCTACCCGAAATGTCGTAAATATGACATTTTGGATAATCATCAGCACGGGAGTAAACACTGCTGAGAATAGACCTTTATTATTATTAGTTGATAAAATAGCAGCAAAAATGCTGATGCGTGTATATCACTGCACTTGTGTAATTTATTTAGAATTTAAACTGTCCAGTCTATTTTTTAAAGAGTTCACTGTAGGAGCACTTAGCACAGTTTCAGGAGGATTGTTCCACGCATTTACGACACGGTTTGCAAAAAGTGATACCTAGGATTGCTCGCACTTCAAGTGCATATTATCCTTAGTGAGTGCCCTTCCTTTCTTTTTCGCCAAAATATCCGGTCCCGAGTTGTTCTCCTGTTGACCTATTGATAGTCATCTTTCACAAATCATCACTGATTAGATCTAGTCCAACAAATGTATGCACAAAAAACAAATGTATCCCGCCATGGAGGCGGGCCTGGCGACTCGTAGCACAGGTCTTTTCTTAGACCTATATCTAATGTCCGCCTCACACACTTGGGTCTCTTATAAGTGACCAGGTGATCCGTCTGCCCTCTATCTCATAAAAAAGTGAACATTTTCGAGTACATATAGGATTTTCCACACGTGATAACCCCCATTGATTATTGCCTTTTACTCACGCAACTTTGTTATCCACATGCGCGACTTCTCCCTCAATACCGGCACCAGTCCATCCTCCTCGCCTGTCGAACCGCGCCTACGTGGTTCCAGTACATGCCCTGTCAACGTCACGGAGACACCCATCATCCCGTACGAGGTGACAGATACTACGTGTTCGGATCCAAACCGCGCGACGATATCTATAGTCGGGGATGTCGTGGGACGCTGCTGTTCCCTACCATGCCTGTTTAATGCTACCAGCCTACTGGATTTACCCATGGTGGGAGTAGCTAAGAACATATAATACTCATCTTCCCTTACGAAGTGACGTGTCCAGTACATGCACGTCAACGTCACGGAGACACCCATCATCTCCCTACGAGTGGACAGATACTACGTGTTCGGAGTCCAATCGAGCGACGATATCTATTGTCGGGGTGTGGTGGGACCGCTGTTTCCTACCATGCCTGTTAGCTACCAGTCTACTGGATCTACCCATGGGTGAGTACTAAGTAGCAATATAGTGTACGTCATCATCCCGTACTAACGGTGACAGATACTACGTGTTCGGATCCAACGCGCGACGATATCTATAGTCGGCGATGTGGTGGGACGCTTGTTCCATACCATGCCTGTTAATGCTACCAGTCTACTGGATCTGCCATGGTTAGAGCTATAGTCAATATAGTGCGTCATCATCCCTACGAGGGGACAATACTAAGTGTTCGGATCCAATCGAGCGACGATATTTCGTCGGACGACGTCTGTGGGACCGCTGTTCCCTACTATGCCTGTTAATGCTACCAGTCTACTGGATCTGCCCATGGTGAGTAGCTAAGTAGCAATATAGTGACGTCATCTTCCCTTACGAAGTGGCGTGTTCCAGTACATGCACGTCAACGTCACGGAGACACCCATCATCCCGTACGAGGTGGACAGATACTACGTGTTCGGATCCAACCGCGCGACGATATCTATAGTCGGGGATGTGGTGGGACCGCTGTTCCCTACTATGCCTGTTAATGCTACCAGTCTACTGGATCTGCCAATGGTGAGTAGCTAAGAAACAATATCCTGACGTCATCTTCCCTTACAAAATGGACAGATACTACGTACGGCTCCAACCGCGAAACGATATCTATAGTCGGCGACGTGGTGGGACCGCTATTGCTCACTAAGTCTGTTATGCTACCAGCCTACTGGATCTGCCCATGGCGAGTAGCTAAGTGTCAATATAGTCACGTAACAGAGACGCTCATCATCCTGTACGTGAACAGATACTCTTCTCTCCTCGCGTTGTAAACCTCATGACTGAGGGTTGTGATCCCCTTTTGAAATTATCTTTTCTTTTAACACATCCTTCCATCGACTTGTCTTTGAAGACATGAAGCGCATCGCGAAGTTATGAGTCTAAGCCATTACGAATCTGTTCAGACCATACCAACGGGCTTTTTCTTTTTGGACGTTTGCCTTCGACTTTCACGGTAACCATCATCTGTTCTTGATTCTCACCGTGTCGTCGAAGATACTACGTGTTCTCTGAACTATTAGTTTGTTTGTCAACAGGACTCCGCCGAACAGAACATGTTCACGCTTCGCCGCCACATTACTTGACTCTGTACATGAGACTGATCAACCAGCGCAACCGCACTCGGAGCACGACGCCTTCTACCCATGAACACCTGTACCAGCGCCAGCTGTCTTCATGAAGCCCGACGGCTCCTTCAGCCTGTTCCGTCCGTAGCGACTGGTTGAAACCCTGCCTTCACCTCGTTGGCATACATACACCACGACGCTTCTACCACATGAACATCCTGTACCAGCGCCAGCTGTCCTTCATGAAGCCCGACGGCTCCTTCAGCCTGTTCCGTACGACTGGTATGAACACCTGCCTCACACTCGTTGCATACATACACCACGACGCTTCTACCCATGAACATCCTGTACCAGCGCCAGCTGTCCTTCATGAAGCCCGACGGCTCCTTCAGCCTGTTCCGTAGCGACTGGTATGAACACCTGCCTCACACGTTGCATACATACACCACGACGCTTCTACCACATGAACATCCTGTACCAGCGCCAGCTGTCCTTCATGAAGCCCGACGGCTCCTTCAGCCTGTTCCGTAGCGACTGGTATGAACACCTGCCTCACACTCGTTGCATACATACACGACGCTTCTACCACATGAACACCTGTACCAGCGCCAGCTGTCCTTCATGAAGCCCGACGGCTCCTTCAGCCTGTTCCGTAGCGACTGGTATGAACCCTGCCTCACACTCGTTGCATACATACCCCACGACGCTTCTACCACATGAACATCCTGTACCAGCGCCAGCTGTCCTTCATGAAGCCCGACGGCTCCTTCAGCCTGTTCCGTAGCGACTGGTATGAACCCTGCCTCACACTCGTTGCATACATACACCACGACGCTTCTACCACATGAACATCCTGTACCACGCCAGCTGTCCTTCATGAAGCCCGACGGCTCCTTCAGCCTGTTCCGTAGCGACTGTATGAAACACCTGCCTCACACTCGTTGCATACATACACCACGACGCTTCTACCACATGAACATCGTACCAGCGCCAGCTGTCCTTTACTTATAGACTTTCGTCAAATTGTAACTTAACTGCTTGTTTTGGGGAGTAAAAATAAGTTTTCCTATTTCAGTAGATTTTGTAGGTTTGTTACAAATAAAACATTTTGTTCCAGGAACCAATCAGACTCGAGTGTCTGGCTGACGTCATTCTGTGCGAAGATTTCCAAGACGCGTCATTCAATGAATGGGAAAATTATATCTACATTGATCCGAACGTAAGTAATTTCGTGCTATTTTTATAATACCAATCATGTCTTAAAAGTTAGTACGTTAGTAGACCTCGTGCGTGTTCTCATACTGAGTATATGAACGAATGAGAATATATCTGTCACATTCAGTGCACAGAGCTATGAAAGGGAAGTTGATTGTCCGCTTCAAATTAGGCTTTCTGGAAGCGAGTGCGGGGCCTACTCCCCGCAACGGTGCCGCGCGAGTGCTTAATGCAGTTATTAATTTTGTATTGTATGCTGTCTGGGCAGAAGTTAAAGCTTAACGTTTGTACATTTTTGGTGGCAGGTGATCTCGCTGGCCGTGAACTGGATCCTCGAGCATCAGCTGCCGCACGGCGCCTTCTACGAGGTGACGTGGCTGCCCGACCGCAACCACAACTCCACGCTGCGCGTGCCCCGCAACACTAGCGCCGCCGCGCAGCTGCTGCTGGACCGGGACAAGCCCTCCGTGCTGGTGGGTACCGTCGCATCATCATCATCATCATCATGCATGTGCCCCGCAACACTAGCGCCGCCGCGCAGCTGCTGCTGGACCGGGACAAAATATAGAATCATGAATTGTGTCGTTTTAACACTGCTATTGTGTGTCGAGTGAGTTGTCACTTGTACACTTGCTTTGACCTAATAGAGTCTTAAAACCTACGGCTTTGTTAAAATAGTCTCCACAGATCCTTAGGACATTAAAACGCTAAACCCGCGTTTCTTGAGTGACTGTGACTTCGACTGACTTCGACTGTGACTACACTTTATCAAACTACACTGACATTGGCAAAATTAAATGTGTCGTGAACACAATACAGGCATATAACAAAAAAAAAAAAAAAGATTTTAATACATTGCGCCTAAGGTAAAACTCTAGCTATGCACACGTATTAATAAGATATTAAATAATACATAGTGCTAAAAACACTTAATTATATCAATTTCTTGCTTCTTTTCAGATAAAATTCGATTTACATGTCCACATACATGTGTCACCCCCATACATTATCACTCATTTGACAGGTGCAAAATGTCAAAATGTATAGACACTTGACATTTGCATCTGTCAGTTTACTCCACATGATCG
>JABMDO010001841.1:0-11088 GCA_014851415.1 Cnaphalocrocis medinalis
TGAATTGTGTCGTTTTAACACTGCTATTGTGTGTCGAGTGAGTTGTCACTTGTACACTTGCTTTGACCTAATAGAGTCTTAAAACCTACGGCTTTGTTAAAAATAGTCTCCACAGATCCTTAGGACATTAAAACGCTAAACCCGCGTTTCTTGAGTGACTGTGACTTCGACTGACTTCGACTGTGACTACACTTTATCAAACTACACTGACATTGGCAAAATTAAATGTGTCGTGAACACAATACAGGCATATAACAAAAAAAAAAAAAAAGATTTTAATACATTGCGCCTAAGGTAAAACTCTAGCTATGCACACGTATTAATAAGATATTAAATAATACATAGTGCTAAAAACACTTAATTATATCAATTTCTTGCTTCTTTTCAGATAAAATTCGATTTACATGTCCACATACATGTGTCACCCCCATACATTATCACTCAATTTGACAGGTGCAAAATGTCAAAATGTATAGACACTTGACATTTGCATCTGTCAGTTTACTCCACATGATAGCGCCAGAGTATTTAATAATATTTTGTATTTTGATACCGTAAACAGCTTCAAATTTAAACGGATTTGAAAAAAACATTCGAAGTTTTTTTCATAAAATATTGTCAAGGTAGCTGTCAAGTGGTTTTAAGAGCGGTTTAAAAGTATGTGAATTTCCAACCTAAGATTTATCATAACCTTAGTTGGCTAATTTTCAGAAATATTTGCTTTGAGTTAATTTATGATTAAGTTACTTGGTCGGTACGGTACTACTTACCATAAGTTCTGATCGTCTTGCTTCTGAAATACCATCGAATCCTCTTAAATTATTTGCTCCTTGATTACTTACCTGAAAGTTTTTGCTTAAAAAAAAATAATCATCTGAATCGGTGTTTTCGCTTGCCTCGTTCGGCGCTAGTGTGCAGTCGTGGGGTAAGAAGGCGGTGCGGCGCGGGCAAGCGGCCTGGCCCGCGCCACCTCGGCCGACACGCAGCGATCCCGGTTACCAGGCCCCAGACTTCGTATGGAGGTCGCCGCGTGCCATTCCATTCGCCTCGTCTCGCTCGCCTTATCGACGACCCTCGCACAACTGAATGAGGCAAACGGCCTTCGTCCCCACCATCCATAATTGATTTTAAACTCTATGCTGCTGATAATTAAGTTCATATTGAACTGTTTGGCAAACCTTGATGAGTTTAAATGATCCCCATCGTTGAAACCTCCGCGCGGCGTACTACGAAAATGGAAGCGTTTTCTGAAGCATGCTAAGAATTTCTGATATATTTTGTAAATTTATGCTGTCCTAATAGTCTCGATGCTTAAGGATCATTTTAGCGTGGTTGACATTCCTTTTTTGTACGGTTTAAAGTATAAAATTTCTTGGGAACTAGCGACGAGGCCGTGGCGCGTTGATAAAAAATTAAATGGAGGAAATTATAAGGTGGAATGCTCGGTTTGGCGGCATTGTGTTGGTTTTTATTGATAAAGGCCGGTACTGTCGTATGGCGATGTGGGACTTTTTACCCTTTTTGGTGCTCCATTCAGAATAAATAATGACGTAAGTGCTAGTGTTGTTAATGTCCGCGGCTTGCGAGTTCGGGCCCATTGTCTGTTTGTTCCATTTTTTATTAGATCGTCAAGATAAACACGATTGATAGTTGTTTTGAGTTTATCTGCTATTGAGGTCGATAAACATTTAACGAGGCCAACTGTTTGAAAGTGTCCTTCTTTCTAAATGTGTAGCGAAATATTATAGCGTTTATTGGGGTTAGGTGGTCTAACTAATGCGCCGTCGATCAAACACTCCACCTAGATATACCTACTAGATGTTGAAATAAAAAATCCCGAAATAAGTACAAACTAGTTATATTATAACAAGTTTTACGCTCATTACTAATTTATTCAAGTCTGAAAAGGTTTTCTATAGAAACAAAAGAGGTATTAAATTGCTTTGGACCTTTTTGACGCAAAAGTATTGACCATAAACGGAGAAAAAAAATTAACGCCAATAAGTGTAAAAGAAATATCTTTTTAAAATATAACAGAAAACCTTTTTTATGAAAGAAGAGTGACGACGATAAAATTGAGGAATAAAAATAATTGGATAGTAAAATAAGAAGTTATTTCTTTTTATCGCTTTACCCAAAACCAGTTTAAACTGCCTCTCGAAGATACATAATCTAATATAGCAGACTTTTATTAGTTTTCTGTTCTTAGAATACAATACAAATACAAATCATTTATTGCACTCATGTTTGTAGGATACAGGTCTTTGGTATATAGGGTTAGAGACAAACATGAACCCTGTTAGGGCACAGCAATAATATTAAAACTAAAATTAAAATTAGGTGTACATACACTTTCATAAACTATATAAAATTTAATAACAAATATTTTCGTAGGGACAGGATTATTGCACATCAAAAAACTCTGACAGTGAGTAGAAACATTTATCTATTAAGAAAGTTTTAGTGTGTTTCTAAAGGTGTTTTCACCTTCTATACTTTTAATACAGTTTGGAATATTATTATAATTTGTACAGTCATTCCAAATGGGCCTGATTTTACAATTTCTAATTTAGTTATCGGTGGAGCTAATTTGACCCGGGGTCTTAGATTTGAGGCCTTTCATGCAGCGGGAACAAGTTTTTATGTTTTCTGACAAACATGCAGGTTTCTAAAATGTATATGCCTGTGAGGGTCAAAATTTTCATGGCTCTAAAATGTGGCCTGCAGCTAACCATGCTATCAATATTTACAATTATACGGAGGCATCGTTTTTGTAAATGAATAAGTAATTTATGTGCGTCCGTACTTTACGTTTCCGTACGAACCATTTAACATGCGACTGATCTTAATGTTAATCCATAAAATAGCTATAAATTGCGATTTTGCGAATGGTCTTCGAGCATTTGCTTGATATTGGTACACCTACTCAGCTCCTTGAGAAAATGTGTAAGTGAGAATGTGAATGAGTGTTTCTCTTTGTTATTTAAATATTTATATTTGATAGTAACTAGCGGAAGCTAGAATTTCTATCTGGCAATTGACAATGTTATTAAATATTAAAATGCATTTAATTAAGTAATTTGTAATGTACCTAGTGTGTGAGTTAGAAACCACAGATCCATGTTATTGTTTGGAAACGATTTTTTAATTGAAAATATTTGTTTTACTATAAAGCATGGCTTTTTAAACATACCTATATGTCTTTCTTTGTATATTTTCTATAAATGTGTGAATTTAGGTCATTAACATTAAACAAACTCAGAACTGTTTCGTTTTAAATAAGTACCTATATTACTTCACTCTACCAAATGTCCTCAAAACTAGTAGCCCATCTAAACCCGCATCACCTTGTCTTGCTTGCGCTATCCAACGCCCTCGTGCCGCAAGATGGCGCGTGCCGCGACACAGCGGGCTCGATTACCAAGACCGCATAAACCCGCGGAGCTCTCGCGGCGCGCTGCTCTCATTCTTTGCATTTGCGCAGTGTATGGAAACTGTCCTCTCAAAACGACCTATACGCCATAAAGCATTATCAATCTTATTGCCTGGCGATAAGGTTTCGATTTGAATCGTGATGCAACGTGTGTTTAATGACTGCGTCACCTCAATGCCTGCCGTGAGGGAATGTGTCGGCTACTTCTCCACAGTGTATGGGGTCCTGGTAGTCAGCGCGCACTGCGCAACTCCCCAGACACACGACGTCACGCACGCTCCCGCACACAGGGCAATCTCGCCCAGCCAGTTACCGCAGTGTAGAGTGGAAACAGCGAAGTAATATGTTGCACACTTCGCCTGATAAAAGGACGTTTACTGCGCATGTTTTGTAGAAATCCCAAACACTAGAAATGCGTTTGTCTACAAAGACATTAAAATTTAATTGAACTAGCTGCTATCGTGATCTCTGATACCTGGTTTGAAGATAAAGACAGAGATGTCTCCTTGATATTTATTACATTGTGGTATTATGCAAACAACGTAGACCGGTACGCCCAAGGCTGTGCTAATAAAAGTCAATAATTTATGCGGAACTTATTATGCGGATAATATTGGATGATAACACGGACGCAAAGTTATGGAAAATGCTAATTTAGTTTCTATTTAGAAGGTAAACATTTTGGACGAAAAAACGTTGGTTGTATTTTAGATTGATGATCCTGTTACGTCATAGATAGCCTAGGCTAGAAAATGATTATGCAAGTTATAAGTAGATATGAGTGAATCTAGGTAAAAAATAACAAGAATCAAAATGACATGTTGTTAAATCTGGAGTTCCATTCCATTATACGCATCATCTACATAAATACATGTAAACCGTTGACAGTGTCTTAATGTTTCTTCATCCAAATTTCAGCTTTCAAAAAGTTTCGGCTTTAAGTTTCATCCAAATGGGCGTCACCCAAGGTTTGAAGCCCAGCGCTGCAGCTGTTCGCGAGCGGCTGCCGCATCAAGAGGCTGAACCTTGTTGGCCACAACTTCTGTGTTTGTGTCTTTTTTGTTTTTTGGCAATTTTTGGTCTATGAACAATTAATATGTGGCGGTCATTAAGTGTTTCTTACTCTTAATCAAATGTCAAACATTTTGGTTCAATTGAGGAAATAAAACCGATTGTAATGGTATTGGTAGTCTGTACATAATGCTTATTATGATAGATAGAGTCTTCATAAAATTATTATTTACTCAGTTTCCTACTGAGTAGTAAAGTATGCTGACGATGGACTATGTTTAATGAAAAATAATAAGAACAAAGAGATTTTAAGTAATTTGGGGGGAAATAGCTATTTGGTTTTCGTGATTTCGGTGTCATGGCAAAGTAGCTAAATCTTTTAACTATATGGTAAAATGCGAAGAGTTTGTAGATTGTAAAAAATATTTTAATAGTACGCACATGCATGATGATGAGACTGAAGGCAATGGTTGTTTAGTGGATACAAACGCGCCTTCCATTTGGTTGGTTGAGTATTCGAGCATGCACCTCTAAGATTTTTCAAACATTTGCGCTTATTTTTTATTTATTATAGCTCTGCGGTGAGAAAACATCGTGAGGAAACTTGCGCGTTTCGGACAGTTTCTGAAAAGTGTAAACATGATTTACTTAATTGGTCTGGTTCTCCTGTTAAAGAATTGCTAAGATAGATAGGTACCTACAGGGAGTATCTGTGAACGTAAATGTTCACAGATACTCCCTGTCCCTTTAATTATTAACCACGTGTTCCCTTAAACATTCTGAGCAACATTTTTGTTGAACAACTTTTCGAAATTCATCGGGTTCCAAAGCGTCATCTTTGGCCGCTACCGGGAATTAGCTAACACGGTAAGATTGCGTACAATCAGGCGTTATGATAAAATAGGTACCCTTATCAAATTTTAATAATGTTTTCGCCATTTTTATAGGTATCGAACGTTAAACCGTTATTTACGGTTAAGATTACACAGTTAAATACATTAGTAGAAAAACTTCAATGTAAATAAAAATAAGTTAAAGATGTGATATCCTATCATTGGCTTTGTATTCTCTATCATGGTGTAACTTTAAGGGGCTATACGAATGAAACTAGCGCCGCCAACCTATTTACACTGATTGTGGCGAAAATATGATATTTTTTAAGAAAACAAAACATTACAGACTTAGGTAAAAGTAAATTGAATTTTTCAAGATGCAATACAATATTAAACACGCGACAAGTAACAATAAAGTTCATTATTGCTAAAAGTGGCCGTTTTTAGCAATAATGAACTTTATTGTTACTTGGCACATGTAAAAAATATTGTTTTGCATCTCGAAAAATTCGGTTCACTTGGATCTAAGTCTGTAATGTTTTATTTTCTTCAAAAATATCATATTTTTGCCACAATCAGTGTAAATAGGTTGGCGGCGCTAGTTTCATTCGTGTAGCCCCTTAATGTACGATTATGGCTTTGCTGTTGCATATCCTAATAAATAAATAAACAATTACTGAATCATGCTAGACTGGCCAGTGCAAGAAAAATACCTAATAAAAAATTGCCACTTATAATATTAAAAGTAAAAGTATTAAATCTTTGTAACATATTCGGAAATATACATTTTAAACAGGTTGTCTTGGTAAATATTCACGTTCCTTTTAACAATAAGTGTTCTACTAAACATTCTGGAGAACATTGTAATTTTGTTTCATTTCTTTTTGGAAATTCCCGTAAAAAAGGCAACATTTCATACAAAGTTGATCATAATAGGTATCTAAGTTGTATCCTCATATGGCGAAAAATTTTTCGACGGATTTTCAGAAGTCGTTGAATAAATGTTATTCAGAGTGGTTCAAGGGATATTGATATCTACCTACAGATACTTTGTTAGTTAGACATAACTTACAGGTAAAAAGTTCACATTACAGGGTAAACTTTCCAAATCTTATTACTTATATGAATACGGTGTAACAAAGTTTTTGTAATTTTACCTCATTAATAGCATAACATAATGCAAAGTTATCATTACTTCTTAAATGTTAAGTATTATTATTAGGCACAGAAAGGATCAAAACATAGGTAATGTCATATGTTTTGATGAAGTAAGTTAATTCGTTAATATAATCCTTAATTAATTATCTTATAATGTTCAACGCCTAATTAGAGAAATGCTTATCAGATTATTTACAGGTATAGGTACTAAAGTCAGTTTAATACAGATAATTGGCATTGTTATTGTAAATTAATGAGACCAATGCGCTGCTCAAATTACCGTTCTCATTAACGTGTGCGGTAAATTGAAACAAGCAACAATGCGCACTGCGAGTGACTGCGGCAGTCGTCCGGAGACACTACGTGCACGGTACGATACGAACAATAACGTCCACCAGGTTACGCTGGTCCCTGATCTCAAGCCGGAACCATCCGCACGAGTATTAAATCAAATGGATCTGCGGGCGGCGCGGCGGGTCTCCAGAACTGGCCGGTCCGCGCGCCACGCTCAATCTCCTCACGATTCTGCGAGCCTATAACCTGCGTACAGTGCGGCAGGTTGCGACCGCACCGCAGACCGCGGCGGCGGCGGCTGCTGCCGTAGTTGGTCGCGAGGTCACCGTGGGGAGTCCCTTGGCAACAGCCCCTTTATCGCTAATACCTACCCATTCGGCAACACTGTTGCCATTGAAACAAAGAGTCGTGTTTTTTTTTATTAATAGTCTGGTTCAATGTTACAGTGCTTAGCGTGTTCAGTTTGTCGATCTGCCGTAGAATATTATTTCCGATATTAATTTCTCGGCGATGAACCGTTGTATTGGCACATTTCCTTGAGCTGGAGGCCGATGGTTTTGCCGAACGCCTCGGCTTCGTTTTCTGGCATCTTCGTTGGCTGAATCTCGTTGGGACTGCGAAACATTCGCTATATCTTGTTGTAATTCTTCTTCGCGGAACAAATACGGAGGTAACTTCTTTCTTTGGCTTTTTCGCCTTGGGAGTTCTTGAAATTCGTCGTCAAAGTCGAAGTTGTCCTACACAAAAGTAGTATATTATTTATTATTATAATATAGAAGATAATAAAGTCGTAAACTTTGGTTGCGCGATTATTTTTAATGAAACTTATCTGAATATTTGAGTAAATTAAAACTGGATATTGTTGTTCTTAAAAAAATATTTGGAATAACATACCAACTGATGAACTCAGATGTTTATAATATGCCTACAAGTTTATAATAATTACCTCTAATTGCAGACTCGACTTATTGTCACTTTGTTCGATTGGGAATCATCGTCGTCATCATCTAAAAACTCTATTATTAGACTGTAGTACCACAATGTAGGTTTATATGCTGTACCTCCTTCAGCTCTGCTTTGCAACACCTAAAATTGAATACGAACAATTTAGCAGTGCTTTTCGATAAAATTCCGACAATCGGATGCCATTTTAAACTTGAATTTAATTTTTACCTTTTTGCGCTCCCTTTTGTAAGTAGTTCTCATATTGTCAATTTTTTCTTAACCATTTCTAAATTTGCATTTTCTTGTATGATTCTATATTTTTCCAAAGTACTTCGTATGCTTGTTCTCTGGCGTCCCTATTTGTATACAATGGATGAGCCTGGTACCAAAGGCAGGGGAGTCCTTGTATAGCTCCAAGAATTCTGTTGTGATTTTCCTATCCATCAGTTGTAAATTGACGCGTGGCCTTGGAAGAGTATTCGTTATCCCGAGAAGTTGTCCCACCGCGGTGGGACGCGAACTGACGAGCAAGTCTTCCGACGAGTTCGGCCGATATCGTCGGGCAGACCGCAGACACGATGAAATAGCGTTATATCCTTTCCTCAAATGGATTAGAAGGGGACGGCACATGTGGAACCCGACAGCTGTGCTCGTTTCGTATTGTTTGGTAGTGAGATCGTGTTGGGTTATCGACGCCCGTAAGTGCGGGTCGGGTGACCGATTTTGATGTTTTATCTGTACCTAATTCGTTTTGTTAAGTAGATTGCTTTGCTTCATGTGCGAACGTGAGTTGGAAATGCACAGTTCTATTTAACGGAACAAAACTAAATCGATTAACGCCACGTATTTATCAGATCTAGTAGCCTAAGATCACGCTGCTCGGTTCTGCATGTAGGCCTATCTGTTTTGTTGATGCAATTGATCTTAAATGATTGTTGAGAATTTACTTAATGTCTATAAAAAATGGTCGCAGATAGAAGTTGCCATACCTACTCATAGTATAGCAAAAAAACTATAACCATGTATTTTTATATTTATTGTTATATTTTATTTACAAATAGACTTGTCTAAAATAGTAGTAAAACAGTAAGTAATAAATCTTGTATACTGACCCTTGTTAGACCTTAGTTTTCAAAGAATGGTCTTTGACTAACGATGTATAATTGTGGGAGAGCCATGCTTCGGCATGAATGGGCCGGCTCGACCGGAGTGATACCACTGCCTCACAGAAAACCGGCTTGAAGCAGCTCCTGTGCTGTGTTTCGCCGAGTGAGTGAGGGTACCGGAGGCCCATCGGGGGGGAAGGGGATAAAAGGTTAGCGGCGCACTTGTGACTCCACTGGTGTTGCATGTGTCCATGGGCGGCGGCAATTGCTTACCATCAGGTGATCCGCCTGCTCGTCTGCTACCTATCACATAAAAAAAAAAAAAAAATGTTCGTTAGTAAGTTCTTTCCTGCAAAACTATTTTGTACCTAAATGTAAAAACACGTATAATTACACAAGCGATAATAAATAAAAAAAATGTGTTACCAGACTCACTTATTGTGATAACGCGGGAAATCTTTTTAATTAGAATGGAAAAAAGGTCAACTTCTGAAGCAGAGGGTCTAATTTGAAGTGGACGTTGTTTACGACCGAATCGGAGCTCCCCTCTCTTTCACACGCGCTGTGCGCGCTTTTGTTTGAATGTGACAGGTATTATATTCTCATTCGTTACGGGACGTCTTCGTTATAAGCCACAAGGTACTTTCATTGTAATTTTGATAATACTGAAAGCGTTTAGAAAAGTGATCCCTGCAGCGCTGGCATGAATGGTTTTATAGCTATAAATATTTTGAATTTTGAACTCGCCGTGGAAGTCGAAGATATAATGTAATATTTTTACAAATCCACACTGATTGGCTTTAAATTCCGAAAATGCCGAATAGCAATCTTTCCGAATACATTTTTGCCTCCATTGGCCGCGATACTTTTTACGCGTTCAAGCTGTACCTATATAAGGTTTTTTAAGATTGAAAACCCTAAAGACGGGGTCGTGGTTTAAGCCTAGGCACCCTAGGGTTTAGGCGTCTAGGGTCCGTGTGGCGACATTTGATGATGTTTCATTCTGTTTAAGATTAAAAACTGCGAACACAAAAACACTTACCTACCGATAATTTATTACATTTCGTTTTTAGCGCGCCTTGAAAAAATACTGAAAGAAGTCTTATCCTTTTACAGTTTAGAATCCTGTATCATGTTCCATGAACGATGGTAGCTCATTGGATAGAAACGCGCCTTCCAGTTGTAGTTCAAATCTATGTACCTATCCTTCTTATCTATGTCCATTCACTTGGCGGTCAGAGAAAACATCATGGGGAACCATTTCTTTTTTGTTGTTGTTAGGGAATGCCGCTGACCCGAAGTGGGCCAACATAGTCTTGCGACTCTTTATGCATACCCTTCTGCTAGGGCAGGCGAGTTATATCGGGATCTTCTCTGGGAGGGACTGGAGGCTTACCGACTAACCCCAGCGACGCTCCTACACCGCCACAGTGGAGGAGACAAGAGTACGGTTTGAAGAACCTTACTTCACGTCGCTCCCCAGGCGAAAGGCCCGCTTACACTGCGGGCCCTGTACTGCCTCCATCGTGGGAAATCCTACAAGATTCGGATGGTTCCTGAAATGTGTAACCATATTCAGTTGGACTGATTCCCCTGTCAAACGGTTGCAAAGTGAGACGGCAGTTGCTTCATTGTAATTATCAGCCTCTCCAAATCCTGAATCATAGTCTAAGCGTAGATACGCCATGAGGCCAGGGTACTGAAAATTACCCGCTAAGACGAAAGAAAAAGAAATTCTTCCATGCGTACGCGCTCCGAACCGGCCAATTTGTCCTGTGGAGGTAATAATTACCCTATGAGATAAGATGATGATGTACACGCTGGATAAGGTTTTGTAATTAAACGGAATCTATAAGAAAAATTAGTGATTACACCCAAATAATGTTTGACAAACTTATTAGTTATAAGGGAGACGGCCCTAATTTCGACAGTGTCCCAGTACCCGTCAGTTTTCAAAAAAAGCCAAATATCTTTGATATTTTACTATACGATGCGCTATATTTTTTGGCAACATATTCTTGAAGATATTTAGCAAAAACAAAAATGCGCCAGACACAAGATTGTCGTAGTCACGTAAAACTAATTCTTAAAGACGTTTTTAAAATTAAACTTGACAGAATCAGGCGCCATCTTTGATGGAAATTAATGGACGCCATCTTAAACAATTGATATTGTTGTAAAACCATTAGGAGTGTACAGGACGGTACTACAAAGAGGCTGTGGCGTTTTTGGAGAGTTAAAAATATAAACGTCATTTAAATCATTGAGAAACGAGCTCGCATCTTCACGTAGTCCACTTTTAGGGACT
>JABMDO010001842.1:0-11149 GCA_014851415.1 Cnaphalocrocis medinalis
GAGGTTTCTACCGCCGAGCGGATGCTCGCCACCACCTGGTGGATGTCTTTGCGTTGCCCGTTGTGGAGCTTGCAGTCGAATAGGAGTTCCACCTATTTCCACCACAATCATTTTAATCCTTTCACATTATACCATGTCACATGTTTTAACTGTGGGAGAGCCATGCTTCGGCATGAATGGGCCGGCTCGACCGAGTGATTCCACTGCCGCACAGAAAACCGCGTGAAGCGCCCCGTGCTATGTTTCGCGCGAGTAAGTGAGGGTACCGGAGCCCACTCGGGAGGAAGGGGATTAAAGGTTGACAGCGCACTTGTAACTCCACTGGTGTTGCAAGTGTCCATGGGCGGCGGGAATTGCTTACCATCAGGTGATCCGCCTGCTCGCCAGCTACCTATCAATGTAGGTTTTACTTCATAGGTATCATTGAATTTTCTTTGCATCAAAAGAAATCAATGTTGCTACAAGCAAAGGAACTGTTCAATTATTACGAAAGTATCGATGAGGAGGGGGGGTCTTATCTCTGCTTACTTTTGATAAATTCAGGAAGAGAAAGTATATTTTATCGCCAATTTTTGATGACAACGGGGAGGGGGATATTTCCCAAAAAATCTGCTTACGTAATACTTGAATGGTCCCAAATCTGAACTTTCTGATATAACAGTTAAGCATAAATTTTCTGTGCAACAGTAATTACTCTGACAAATTTACGAAAGGTAATAAGTGCTCATAGCATATCAATCGAATCAATTTGAAAACTGACGAAACTTTTCGTCTTTTACCTTACATTGGACCAAGTAGGAGTGAAAGTGTGGAAACAGAAGTCCACTTTACATTAAATTTTAAGGAAGTTGTAAGGTGTGAGAATATACCTGTCGCATTCAAACAAAAGCGCGCACAGCGTGTGTGAAAGGGAGGGGAAATCCGATTCGGTAGTAACGCCACCCTCAAATAACACCATCAGGCTCACCTCTTTCTCATTCCTCACGAAGTCCAGAATGCTCCTCAGCGCGTTGACCTTGAAGCACTCCTGGTCATGTCTCTTCTTCTGTCTCTTCTGGAGCTTCTGCTGAACTGGCTTCTTGGGCTTCGGCGGGACGGGCGGGTTCTGGCCGAAGCCTTTCATGTCCATGGCCTAGAATAGAGTATTTTACTCCTAACGTTAACCGATTCATTGCAGATGACGCCTTAAGGCGTCATTTAAATCTTTCACGTATGGCGTATGACGCCGAATGGCCTCTTAAAGAGTTGATATCAGATGCCGATTGAATGTAATACTCATAAACAAGTCAAAATCATAACAAAAAGCAAAATGTGTTCAATCATGGCGGACGACGCCTAAGGGCGTCACTTTACTGCGTGGCGGCTGACGCCAGTAGGCGTCACAGAAGATTTGTTAGCCGCCATGGGCAATAGTCCCTTAAAGTGGGCTACGCAATGAATCGGCTCATGGTCAGCTGATGGACAAAAAAATAAGTTACAAGCTATTTCATTTTCATGGGGGGGTGACGCCCAGGGTGAACAGAGCAAAGAAAGAAAGCCCAGAGCAAAAAAACTAAGAGTACGTACATAAGCCAAGTTGGGTACTATCGGCTCCACGATGCCGTCGCCAGACTTGCCGAGCGCGCCGCCCGTCCATCCCATCTTTTGCATCATGCTGAACAAAAAGGAAAAGGAATAAATATTTTTATTTTTGTTATAGCAATTATTTGCAAATTAAGTTAATAGGCCAAGAGGCTTAAAAAAGGTATCAAGTGTAGAATTTAAGATCCTTGTACAGTCAGCATCATATATCCAAGATGTCCAAATAGCAACATTCATGGTATGCAATAATGGACATGGACTGTACATACCGAATTATATTTATACAAAAAGATATTTTTGTTTGTGTGACTACGTTTTTATTTACCTTCATAACACAATTGGGGTTTAAGATAGAATGTTCAGCAATTTCTCACATTACCTCTCAGCTTTGGTCATCTTGACGGGCTGCGCCAGCATCTGCCTAAGCTTACGCTGCAGCTTGTTTCGGCTTCAGCACGTGGCCGCTGCACCCACGGCTGCTCCTTGAGGAGGTGCTCCGGGTACGCTGGTGGCTCACTGCCATGGAGATATTTGCGACAACAGTTATGCAATGTTTCCTCATAATCCTTACTATTTATATTTCACATTTATAATATTGGTTAGGATAAAAAAAATACATTTTGTACATAATATCGGAATCGGAATATACTTAATCATTAACCAGGCTACGTACCATATGAGATCACCAGATTTTGAACTTTATGCAGTTATGATAAGGTTGAAAACTAATGAAAAAAAATATGTCAAGTTGCCTGGTTAAGGGTTAATGGGCAAATATTTTGGATGTACAAATGTTTAGCAATAGACCCTGTAAACAATTGAAGAATACTTTATTAATTTATTTGTATGGAAATTCAGGTGTCCAAGGAAGATTTTTTAACGTCGAAGGCCGCAGATAGCAGACACAATAGAAAATCAATTGTTTTTGCCTTTTGGTCTTACGACGTTGTACTATGCAAACCCAAAACATAGAAACATTTTTTGTTACGGAAATCGAATCTACGTCCTTCCACATCAAACCGCTAATCAATACCGATACTTACTAATCCACACTGTCAACTTCTTCAAACAGCTCTTCTTTTGAAACAATCCGCCTCTTTTTAGGATCAACTCTTTCCACATTTTTGTACAGAACCGAAAACTCGTTCAACTCCGCCTCCGTCTTCTTAGGAATAGATTTATTAGCATCAGGAACAGATTTAGCAGCAACAGGAATAGATTTGTTAGCATCAGGAACAAATGTCTTAGTATCAGGAACAGATTCCTTAAGGATCTTTTCGGTAGAGCTTCCCGCTTTAAATTTGATAAACTGTAGAGGTTTTGCAGACTCTTCGCTACTTCCCGCCTTTAAGTCGACCTTTTTAGACTTTTTTGCCATTTTAATCGACAAAATAAGGCTTAAAACTTTAATTTATCAACCACTTTTCATGTTTGATATTTTTCGCTCCGTAGTGTTGTTAGGTCACCTTTGACTTTTCCGGGGAGATGGGCGGCTTATGCCGCTACCTGTGCAAGGGAGATAGATCACTGCACATGCATAAACACAGTAAATCAATAAGATATTGTTTACGAAGATGCGAATGCAATCAATGTTTTTGATTTTTGACAGTGTGAGTGACAGTTGCGTATTGTTTGTTTACCGCAATTACCGCTTATGTAAACATTTTGAAGTGCGTTTCGTTCTGCTCTATGCATTCCGTTTGACGCATTTCCGTCGAATTTATCATTTCTTTTATTCGCCTATAATGAGTCCAAGGTCCTTCCTACCGGGGCCCTTGCCATGGCACTATATTTTTTTTGCAGTTCAGTTTTGTAAAATGGTTTAGCCGCGGCAGTAAGTATTTCCTTCCTATTTCCAGGGACCTTCAAGGGAAAAGCTTATCCTAAAAGCATTAGCGACTTCTCTGTTCTTGCAGTTATTCATGCAATAGTCATAAAATCATGAAATTAGTACAAACATTGTGGAAAATATCCCTTTTCTGAGTGTTTGCTGTACAGATAGTCAAACCTTATAGTTAAAAAGTATACTTGCTAAATTAAATTACTTCAATCGACTCTCCCGATACATGGGTGATCGAGCAACTTTTTGAAAATTATTAGGGATAGATTTATTAGAAGTAGTCTTATGTAAAGGGGTTAAAGATGAATTTTAATTGTCAAATATTAAGTGATACGACAAGTCTGTCTTACTCTTAATCAATGACATAGGAAGTCCTAAGTCATTGGTCTTAATACTATGTCGATGCCAATGGTCGATGCTATTAAGTCGCTGATGTGTCACCGCCTTCTAGAAACTAACACGCTCGTCTCTACCGAAAATGTACTTTAAAGCTCATACAAACATCGTAATTACAAATCGGAAAGAAAAATACAACATAAATTCCAACAATTTATTATTCTACATGATTTAAATAGCTATTTGTCGCTTAAAATAACACATTTGATAGAAAATCGCTTTTATATATTTTTAGAAAAGTTTTACTTACAGAAAATAGTAATTACCTACACTTAAAAATCTACAAATTTATACATATGCAAAACTTAGAGCAAATATTCTCTAGAACTTGATATTGAACGACAATACGATGGAAATTAATTAGTAAGTAAATTGATTGACATAATAAACCTGAAATTTTAGCCTATGATACTCGTATATCCAGCAGTGGACTTCAACATGCTAAGTAAATTTAGTAGACATCGACAAATTTCATGTGCGAATCAAAAAGGCGAAACACTTGCGCGATGTATTCGACACTCAGCGCCATCTGTTGGTATGATTTAGAACTAATTGCAAAATTACAGCCCGAAACGAAGTGAGGGCGGGCCACTATAAAGAGTTATGATACAAAGCTTGGTTTTTGGAAGAAATAATCCCATCGACATTAACAATAGTCAATTTGTTGCCAGTGTCGCCATTATAAAAAATAAATAAGTTTCCAATGTGTTATTTTAAACTTATGGTGAAGTAAAGATGGCGCGATCGTGGCAGAGACCTGAAATAGAGAAAGATAAACAGACTTCAATAAGTTTTTTAATGTGCTAGGCGGCAAGTGAGTAGACCAATCACCTGATGGTAAGCGATGCAGCCGCCCATTACCCATTCACTCGCAATATTAGCTAAATCACAAGTCGCTGTTTCAACCATTCATATGAGTTTTGGAAATTCACATATTTTTTTTTCATACGAAGTTGATCACGTGACTTGTTCATTTTGTATAGGGAGTCGAAATTTGTTTAACGAATTTCCAAAAGTCTTAGAACACAATACACAACATTCAACAAAGTACTAGTACTAACACGTACGTACAGCCACACATCAAAGTATACAAAACTGTCAAATTTTTTCAATCGACTCATCTTATCTCATCTTATGCATATTACTGTCAAACATTAGGTTGAATATCAAGTGAGGAATTTTGACAGTTTGTATTAACCTGATATGTAGCTGCGGACGAGACGAGCAGGCGGATCACCTGATGGCAAGCAATTGCCGCCGCCCATCGACACCTGCAACAACATTGGAGTTAAAAATGCGCTGCCAACTTTTTATCCCCTTCCCCCCCGGCGGGCCTCCGGTACCCTCACTCACTCGGCGAAACACAGCACAGGAGCTGCTTCACGCCGATTTTCTGTGAGGCAGTGGTATCACTCCGGTCGTGCCGGCCCATTCATGCCGAAGCGTGGCTCTCCCACAGTTGAATCTTATGCATCTTACTGTCAAACATGAGGAAATTTGACAGTTTGTAGTAACCTGATGTGTAGCTGTCCCCTGGAATTTTTTGAGGCGCAAGGCCCCTTGTACGGCTTGCGCCGCCTCTGTGGATATGGATACACTAGCTTTTGCCCGCGACTTCGTTCGCGTGGACGTAGAAATTTCAAAAATTGTAGCCTATGTGTTATTCTGATGTATAAGCTATATTGTGGTAAAGTTTCATTCAAATCCATTCAGTAGTTTTTACGTGAAAGAGTAACAAACATCCATACATCCATACTTACAAACTTTCGCCTTTATAAGTAATAGTAGCAGGATTAATGTGACGTACCACGTTTACTCCGTCATCCAGTAGAAGCGGTTGCCGAAGCGCGCCGGCTTCCTCTCCGCGTCGTCGGGCAGCGCGGGCGTCGGGTCCGGGTAGTGCGGCTTGGGCTCCGGTAGAGGCTTCGGTCTGGGGGTTTAATAAATAGGGTACTTGACTATTTTTTTTTATGTGTTTAATCAAAAGACCCCTCTATTAAAGAAACATTGTTGAAAGAATTATTTGAATTACCTGAGATATCACAACTTTAAGAGTGCCACATATTTTACGCGGGCCCAAAAACGCTCTATACAAATGGCTACCAACATGTGACGTCACACGCTCGTATCTTGTATGCGCGTCTAGCAAATTTTGTTTGGTAGCTATATCAAATGTTTCGTTTATGTACATAGTTTTATAATAAAAGTTTGTGTTTAATGTGTGGGTAGTTCAATGATATAATTATTTTTATAATATTATAAACTTTAAAAATGGACTTGCCCATGAAACTTTGATTGCTCACAAAACCAGCTAGACGTTATATTTTTAACTGAAAATTTAGGCTAGTGGTTTTTATTTACCAATATTTTGGTAAAGTATCAATATTTTTTACTACATCGATATTAGTCAACTACCCTATTCACACATTATTACTTGACCTAACTAAATACAGACAGCCAGAGGTGGCGCAAGGCGTAGGCGATATGGGCCACCGCCCACAGCCACGCGGCACAAGGGCCTCGCGCCTCAAAAAACAACTTTTTTTGTCACCGTCGTTTCACGCGTCTTGTCTTTAGTAAAGGTTGAAAAATGCTGGTTATAAAATAAAAAAGATGGTCATCTTTTTTATTTTATAACCAGCATTTTATTTTATGACCAGAAAACTGTGCATTATATGGAATTCATTGTATTTTTCTCGTAATAAGCCGTTTTTTAATGTAGCGTACATAGACCCAACCTATAATGGGACAACTCCTTTGGGGCGCCTCCTTTATAATTTTTCATCCTTACCTCTTGGTGTCATGTACGCGCGCCTCGCAGAAGTAGCCGAAGTCCGGTCGCTCCAGGTTCAGCTTCTCCAGCATACAGGTGTCGAGGACTCCTTGCGTTTTGCGGCAGCTGGGAAGATTACATTGAAGAGGTATAGGAGCTTGTAATGAGCCATTAAATTTAATTAAAAGGCTTTCCAAATCCTAAATAATCCTAACTATTATTATAATATGCCTAACAGGTATCATGATGTACTATTATAACAATTTTATTCCACCTTTTTAGCAGCGCACTTGTGACTCCACTGGTGTTGTATGTGTCCATGGGCGGCGGAAATTGCTTACCATCAGGTGATCCGCTTGCTCGTCTGCTACCTAGCAGATAAAAAAAAATAACCTGTATCACATTCATGAAATGCAATAAATGATTTGACTTTGACTTTGAAATATTATAAATGCGAAAGTAACTCTGTCTGTTACTCTTTCACGCCAAAACTACTAAACGGATTTGAATGGAATTTGGTATACAGATAGTCTAGACCCTGAGAAAGAACATAGGCTACTTTTTACTGTGAAAAGGGGGTTGTAAGTGGTTAATAGGGTGGAAAATTATTAAATAATTAAAAATGCTACTCAAAGATACTATTCCATGTGGACAAAGTCGCGGGTAACAGCTGAATATAAATATTTACCCCCTTTTCCAAAAAAGTAGCCTATGTTCTTTCTCAAGGTCTTGACAATCTGTATACCAAACATTCAAATCCGTTCAGTAGTTTTGGCGTGAAAGAGTAACAGACACACAGACAGAGTTACTTTCGTATTTATAATATTAGTTAGGATATCATACATACTTGCCCAAGCTATAGTCTCCGGAGCTCTTCTCGATGCAGTGCGCATACTGGTTGAACTCGCTCATGCAGGCCTTCTTCACCTTGCGGAAGAACTCCATCGTGCAGGCCGTGACGGCCTTGCCCTCGTTGAGGCACTTGCGAGGATCCTGCTCCTCCATACGGCATAGCATGAACTCCTGAAAATTGTCAGTAAATCTATACTATTTATACACCCCTATTTTTTTTTTACTACATAAATTTTTTTTGGTACTTCAGTATCGACTCCTGATCATTTATAGCTAGTCAAAATTAAAATAGTCGAATTCCCAAAATTATCCATTAAACTAAGCCATTTTTGGTAAACAATTCATTATTAATGTGTGACACGCACACCTAGATAGAAAGCGTAGAGAGTATCGATTTGCGTATTCGACCGCCTCGAGATTTCATTGATAAATCCCGGCAAACTCGCGTCGAAGCTCAAGCCACGCCCCTTTCCCTGGCCCGCGATCCTTGCTCAAAAATTAACAAACAGTGCCATTTTGCTTCCGGGATTGTGTGCACGCACGCCGGCGAACTACGCGTACTTTCGGATTTCGGTGTTATTTACTTTATTTATGGAGTGAAATTAAGCGAGGAGTGTTACATAAGTGAGCCTACTAGATTAGAACAATTAAAACAGCGCATTATGGACGCCTTTGAGTGAAGCAACAGAAGTCAATACTTCTTTCTTTAAAAAACAATTCATTAAAACGTGCTCGTGTGTGCATTGATAATGGGGGATGTTTTGAAGGACAATTGAAATATCTGTAAGTTATTAGTTTTTAAATAAGTAGGTAATTATTGTAAACAGCAGCTGATTCTAACTTTTTAAATACGCCAAAATTACTTTTTGTTTTTATGTTTTATTAGTAGAATTTAATTTTGTTTCGCCAGCTGCTGTTGGTTTTCCGAATAAATAATTAATAAATTTATTGTCTTAAGTAGGTATTTCTAAAGTTAAAAAGTAATTTTGCCGGTCCTAAGCCCGGTTAAAGTATGAAGGAGAAGTTAGAATATCAGAATTAATACTAAATTTTTCAATTTCCATCTTTTATTTCATTCCTTAATTTAAAATAGGTAAATTATGATAACAGCTGTTGTCTAGTTTCATTAATGGCAAGTGCAAGCGAGAGAGCGCGCGGAGGCGGGAACGAGACAGGTCAATGTTGATACATTTAGAATGGAATAGTAAAATACGTCCATAAATCAAGCGGATTTTTGGATAAAAACAAACGCCGATAGCTTAGCTGATTTTCAATAAAAAAAATTATGACAAGCCATATATGATGAGTAGATGATAGCGAACATACCATTTCATTCTTTGCAGTAATAAAAACCGGCCAAGTGCGAGTCGGGCTCGCGCACAAAGGGTTCCGTAGCAGCAAATAAAGGTTCAGCCATCGTTTCAGTGTAAGCACAATAACTTAACCAAAATTACAGTTAAATCAACCTATCTCAAAAACTATAAGAGATACTTTGATCAAACCAAAAATCGTTGAAAGAGTTAATTAGCATGCATCACCTCTATTTTTTTTAGAATTTTATACCCCGTAGTTATAAAATAGAGGGGGGGGGGACATACTTTTTACGACTTTGAGAGCTGATATCTCAAAAACCGTTCACTTTAAGAAAAATGTTTTTTAGAAAACTTTATATCATTTTAAAAGACCTTTCCATTGATACCCCACATTGTTACATGTATGGGGGGCCCCACCCCCAATTCTTTTTTTTACTATTTAGTGTCATATTTTTGTAGCGGTTCATACAACACATATTCCCATCAAATTTCATCACTGTAGTACTTATAGTTTCCGAGTAAATCGGCTGTGACAGACGGACAGACGGACAGACGGACATGACGAAACTATAAGGGTTCCGTTTTTGCCATTTTGGCTACGGAACCCTAAAAAATAGTGGTGTATAGAGATAACTTCTATAGACAACGACAAGGCTTATAGGTAAACCGAAAACACGAAACGCTTGCGCGATGTAACTGAGCACAGCGCCATCTATTGGTTCATTTCTGAATTACGGTCCCGAAGCGAAGTGAGGGCGGGCCACTAATTTTAAAGAAATGGGATAAGAATAGAATAGAAACAGTTTTAAGTGTTTAGGGCAAAGCCCCACTACAGGGCAAAGGCCTCCATCATAGAAATCAAGTCATTATTACTATGGGATTAGGCTTAACTACACTATGGGATTACTATGGGATTACACTTGCCTAATGCAGATTGGTAATCACAAGCCCGAGCTATGGTTGAAAAATTCGAAACATACTATTGCCCAATCCAGGAATCAAACCTGAGATCACAGACAGGTACACAAACCACTAGATTATGAAAAAACATATCTTATTAATAAATAAACAATACCAGAGGTATCTCTCAGCACAATAAGTACAAGAAAAAGATTGATTTGTGTTAAGTTTACACCCACAATTTTAATTCTTTAATTAAAATCCATACCTGATATTAAAGTTGAGAGAAAGCTTTGACAAGAGATATTAGATCTGTGTGTAATATTTTTGTGTAGTAATAGTTTAACTTTTAGCCTGAGCACTCTGGATACTATAAATTAAATAATTTAGTAAATTTAAACGAAATTTTAACTAGTTGTAAGTTGAAAAAAATAAATAAATTTAAATATGAGATGTTCTTATCATGTCAATGTTTGTGAACCTGCATTTCTTAATTTTTCACCTTATTGTAAAACACAATAGTTTCAATATCAATTGAAGAAATTTTGCTAATTGTATAAACCTAATATCTCGCTGTCTGTCCGTATTTCTTTCATAATTGAATATATAATTTACAAAGATTAGAAAGGATACAAAATCATAACAAAACATAACCTCTTCTAGATATGGATTATGCAATCAATTTTAACGGAATAAACATGGTTTTATTTATTTATATACCTGAGTAATTAAACTAGGGTATGTAAAGAGTAAAATAGAATATTACTTACATTATTAGCGTGCTCACAATACTTTCCTAAGTGGAAAGAACTTGCCATCAAAGTAGCTTGAGACAAATTCACCTCCGGAACAGTCAATTCTGACTCCTCCGGGAGATTAACATCCATTGTCAACACCATTTTGAATTTAATTTATTTCACTGCGGATTTAAAGTGGTTATAATCTAAATAAATAAGATTTTTTCTTCCACAAAATCCGTGGAAGAAATTTATGAATGTAAAACTGCCAAATAGGATTGAACCCAACTATAAACGCTGAAAGAGAAAAGTGATATGCACATCCGCTATGCGTGAAAAAGAAAGAAGGCAGAGGCCTCCCCTCCATCATAGAAATTATCACATCATAGAAATTATCACATCATAGAAATTATCACATCATAAATTATCACATCATAGAAATGATCCCATCATATTAGTGAAAACACTTACAAGGCTTAGGCTTACGACAGTAAAGTTTAGTCATTTTGATCCAGAAGTGCTCATAATAGGTAACACGAATGAGACCTATTTAGCATGTTAGATCAACAAAATAATGAAAATAACGATCAACCGTTCCATACAAAAAGATCACCAGACAATAATGTATGTAAGCCAGAAAATGTTTATGTTTGTACGAGAGCTCTTTATTTTTAGATTTGTCTTCTTGACCCCCATTAGAAAAAACCTTTAAACGATAAATTAAAACGTAATAGTATATTAAATTTACTAATTCCAA
>JABMDO010001843.1:0-10064 GCA_014851415.1 Cnaphalocrocis medinalis
CCATCAGTTTCCATCCTTTGCGTTCGCGTAGACTTAGGCTCGACGAGCAGAATCTACGTGTGCATATACCGTCCCCACAAAGGAGACACCGCGACAACTCGACTCTTCGAACACCTGAGTGAGGTGGCAGACAACGCTCAGGCGCGGTTTCTTAACAGCGAACTGGTGTTTCAAGGGGATTTCAATGCCCACCACGTCGACTGGTTGGCTCCCTGAAAACAGACCGTTGGATGTCGTACCCGTTTAAAAATACCGCTGCGGGAAGTTGATTCTACAATGAGGAGGTGCGCGGCAGAAAGTGTCGTGTAAAGCGCACAGTAGAGGATCGCCAACTATCCAGGTACGTGGTGTAGTACGGTGGTGAAATTTGGCAGCGGGTATCAACTCAAACATTTCCTCAGAGCACTCACCAGGATAAAGGCGGTAAAAGATACAAAGAGATGCAACATCTCTCCGAGATCCTAAGCGATCAGTGAGATTCTCGTCACCGACTATTCGAGTTGCACGACGTTGGAAGCGGTCTAACGGGAGGAGCTAATATTGGGGTGCCCCGGCCCAGAGATGGGAGCAGTAGGTACTCCATGTGGTGCCGGACTTGCGCCTTATAGAGCTGAAGGCGGTGGGATGGCGTAAAGTACCACCTTGCTCTGCCGAGGACACCCAGTTTCTTAGAGGCTTACTTAGGTAGCCTTTTCCTCTAAATGACCCCGAGATTGAACGTCACTTGAAATATCACGCCAAGAATCGCAATGCTCGCTTTGGCGTTAAGGTGAGTGTCCTGAAAGTGAGGAGAAACGACAAAGGCGGTTTTTTTCGCAGTAAACGCGCAAACCCAAAAAGACACAACTTTTTGGGATTGAATTCGACTAGATTCATGTCACCCCAACTCGACACCATGATCTAGAGTATTCTCAATGACAGACACAACTTCCTTCCGACACTCATCGACGTGGGCTCGAGAAAACCTTGCATGGCCGGAATATGAGGCATCGCCCGTACTGCCATCGCATAGCAATGAATGCCACTGGTATGTAGCATGCCATTGATATACAGGAGGAATAGCACACAGCCTTGGGGTACACCAGCATTTACGGGTTTTAGGTCTGAGCATGAACCGTCGACGACCACCTTGATGCTACGACCCGTGAAAAAGCTGTGTACCCATTCGCATAGTTTCTCGGGCGACCCATAGGCAGGATGTTTCGAGATAAGCGCTTTGTGCCAGACCTGATCAAAGGCCTTCGCAATGTCCAGGCCAGCAGGGCCTCCCCCTTGCTGATGGACTCCGCCCATCTATGGGTCAAAGGAGGAAAGGAAAGGAGGCTGACAGAAATTCCCCTCAACAGCTTTGGCCAGTGCCCAAAAGGCACGTGTTCCGGAGTGGAGTCCCTTGGGGGCAGAGCTGCTTTGGAGGAAAGGATCCCTCGGAGTGTGCAGCGGCCATAGCTAACGAGATCAGTATAGGAATGGAATACTACACAATCCATTTACTGATGTCTCTAATGGTCGTAAAGATGAGCTCTGGTTCAACCGCGAGTGCGTTGCAGCCGTTAAAGAGCATGCCCGTTGCAGACGTCGGCGCCGGTGGTCGGCGCCGCTTTATGCACACCCGTCGGTTGGGAGACCGACGAGTAGTGTGGGGCTCTCCTCTGGGTTGGGTCTCTGCAAATCAGAGACCGTTCAGAGGCATACCCACTAAAACCTCTCCGACTTTTCCCGGCAGATCCAGGCACGGTGGCGGAATACGTGAAAGGGCGAACCTTTATCGCCGCGTCCCGCCTCAGGAACTGCGAGGCACGCCAGTACGGCCTCACCTCCCCAACTACGGGGCGTATACGCCCCCTGGGCCGCTCCCACGGCCTACCAAAAATCCCCCCGGATGGACGCCCACGCCGCTGGGTTGCAACGCAGGCGCTACCAGCAGATCCCTGCAGGACTCCCTCGCAGACCCGTACCCTGCTGTTTGCAGGACAGGGAAGGGAAAGAGAGCCCGCAGGCTTACCAGTAAGGCCCTGAAATCCCAGCCACACCAGCACCTCCACTGGATGCGGAGGCAGGGGGAAGACAGGGAGGCAGGAAGCTGCCGCTTACCGCTGGATTGCGGGACTTGGCGCGATCTGCGCAAAAGTCCCCCACATGTAATGTGGGGGCAGCGCCCAGAGGCGCCCCAAGTAAAAGGGAGAGCACGCCCTGCTTTGCTGTAATACGACAAATATAAGAAGAGCTCCAGGTGCTACACAAAATGTATGCAAACTGGAGTTCTTTTTACGTTGGTTATCAAAGCGCGGCGGCCGGCCAGCGCGGGCGCGCGCCGAGTGGGGCTCCGTTGCGAGCGGCGCCGGGCGCCCCTAGGACCGCGGCGCCCGTGTGCAACGCACACCCTGCACCTAAGGGAAAGACGCCCCTGGATGTGTTTCGTAATTTTCGAATACAATTAAGCCTTACCTTTCTCTGTAGACTTTACTTCTTGTAATACAAGTCGCCCACCCACCCAACTTCGTTTTGCAACATAATTCCAAATAGATGGCGCTGGGTGTCGATATGACATCGCTCATGTGTTTCATAGCTTATATTGTGGTTTATAGGTTATGCAGCTTTTCCTTGATCTGTGAATTAATCTATTTATAAATACTAAATATAAGTAGAACTAATCTAACACTAATTGCTACCGAGGCAATTATGATTAATGCGGCTAGAGACTTACTCACTAGGTAACCTGATAGTAGCACGTTATCTAGTCGCGAACCGATCGCCATTTTGTAAAAAACTTTCTAACTTTGAAAAAATAGTAGGTAATCTCACTTGTTAGGTCAACAACATCTGAGAATTGACTTAGCTGTAGGCATAGCAAAAGCCGAGTCCAGCCATAGTGTAGGACGGATAGCAGTGAGGCGTTAGCTCTGCGGATTCGACGTAGCACCGGTCATACCACTCAACAGTTGTGGTTAAAACAATTTTAACTGTGGGAGAGCCACGCTTCGGCATGAATGGGCCGGCTCGACCAGAGTGATACCACTGCCTCACAGAAAACCGGCGTGAAGCAGCTCCTGTGCTGTGTTTCGCCGAGTGAGTGAGGGTACCGGAGGCCCATCGGGGGGGAAAGGGGATAAAAGGTTAGCAGCGCACTTGTTGCATGTGTTCGTGGGCGGCGGCAATTGCTTACCATCAGGTGATCCGCCTGCTCGTCCGTCTGCTCCCATAAAAAAAAACACTCCATAGCATTTCCCCAGTGCGTCTTCTTCCACGATGTACAAAGTTTCCCTGACAATGTAATTCTTTGGTCAACTTTATTACACTGTCATGCGGCGCAGTGTGCCCGGGCGGGGCACCTGCGTCGGCGCGTTTGACGACAACCGCGCGGCGATCGACTCGCGCGCATTCGAGACATTTCTTACGCTCCCCGTGTACTAGCAAGGGCTAAGGTTTTAATGCGCGATTTTTTAATGTATAAGTGATGATAATTCACACCAATCACTTGTCTCACGTTGGACATTGACTGTGAACGAATTCTAGATGATTTATTTTTTATTACGAGGACAGTCAAGATGACAGTAAGGCCGTGAGTACGGCCGTGAGATCTAAATATGAAATTGACAGGCACAAATAAACAGACAAAGTGTCCATTGAGTCTGTCTCGCCCTGAAGGCCTTCTGAGACGCCGTTTCACGCCCCCCCCTAAAAACCCAGGATTGTAAGAAGGAGGAAACTATTATTATTTATTTTTCTTTTATCTTTACCTGCAACATACATAGGTACCTATATCCACAGTACACACACACTAGGTAAACATGACACACTAACATAAGGCTGGCGTCTGTGGCACTCACTCTACTGGTCCCACTGAAAACCAGCCTGTCCTGTCCTGTCAACGGTCCTGTCAGCAAATAAGCTAAAGGAGGGTCATTTACGTTGGACGTCCCCACAGCACACGGAATATTAGGCCCTGCCGCCCGGCCAATTTGAACCTTAAATATATGTTTTTTAATAAAGGATGATGACATTCGAAGGCTGGCTGGTGTGGGCTGGATGAGAGTGGCCGAAAATCGGGAGCCATGGCGTGCATTAGGGGAGACCTATGTCGAGCTGTGGACGAGTGTGGGTTGCTGCTGATGATGATGAAGGTATTTAGAGTGCTTAATGTAAATATATGTAATATAATATGATGTCCAAAATAATAAAGAAGTATTTCTATTTCTATTACTTGTCTACGGACCAGTATCTTACGGCCTCAGAATAGCGGTTGATTGTGCGCCTGCGTTTACCGCGCCGGTTCCGGAATGCGCGGGCGGCGATTAGCCCTAATCGCGAGAGCTTTACATTTTCTACCTTATTGCTGACAAAAATAACAAGGGAACTAAGTCCGAGTGTAAACCTGCTATGGGAAACGGGACGTAAAGAAAAACATTATACTATTTTTTATTAGACTACCACTGGCCTGCCATCACTTCGTTTCGGGGCAGCAGCAGTTCCAAATTGAACCAAGATGGCGCTGAGACTCAATTGTATCGCGCTAGTGTTTCGTATTTTCGGTTTAACTGAAAGCGTGGTCGTTGTCTATAGAAGCAATCTCTTTATAAATAGTATAGATAGAAGAGAAGATAGGCCAACGCTTGACCAAAATCGCACATCTTTTTGGTGATGACTACGATCAGGTTCAGTAAGTATTGATGAAAATTAGCCAAGTAACTATATCTAACTAGCCGGTTGCATTTGGTAGAGACCCGGCCTTATACATCGCCACCCTGGACAAACATTCGTGTGATTAATGCTTGTGTTTGTTCAGTGTCTGGGTGTAATATGTGTATATCTCTTTTGTCTGATATCTGTGCTTAAGCTTCATTCTACTATGGAATCAGGTCAATGTAGGTATGAGATGTTGTGAATTTATTTGTTATTTATCTTTCGAACGAAGAATTCGCACTAATTTATCGCATCTAACATTCTCATAGATCACAAACTATGATTTACACGGCATATTTACTTCAAAAACATACCTGAACCCGGCTAATGAGATGTTTGCCAGCACTCAGAGATCACCTGGCTAGTTAGTCAGTTCATAAATAAACGATCTGGTGAGAACGCTGGGACAGTAAGGATGGGAATCGGGACATTGCATCGGGATTGTTCCCAAATCAGTTGGCTTATTTGTCCACATAATAATTATAGAATACACACCAACATAGTAGATCATAGTAACACTTCTCTGTAATGTATCACCTTATTCTTGTACCTACCTGATTACGAAATAAATTATTCAATTCTATTCTATTCTAACAAGGAACAGTAGCAGACTTAGAGGGACCCCAAACTAGCACATTTGGGTGTTGAGTCGACGCGTCGCTCGTATAGTCCGAGGCAAGAAAGTGTAGTTATGACCTTGAGTGCGCAGAAACCAATTTTGATAGAAAGTCTTCTTTTTTACAAGTGCTCAAAATAACGGTCATCGCTATACTTTCGTGCCTCCAGCTATAAACGCTTGTATACCTACAGTAGTCGCCGACAAGACGCTGACGATAAAAAAACACACTAATCCTATAGGTTGTATTATACACGACAAAAGGATAGGTAGGTACAGTCGAGTTCAAAAATATGTAAACACTTTAGGTGTCCATAAAAAGTAGAAGTCGTTCTTATACATATGTATTATGACAAGGTTCTAAAGTGTATACATATTTTTGGAATTTACTGTACAACGCGTCAAGAAAGAGTGATATTAACCATTTCACACTAGGAATTGCCTATTTCCATCATAGTAGCGATAACTAGATTCCAATGATGTAGGCATTTGCAGTAGGACAGTAGGTATATAGGCTGATAATTAAGACACATAGAGTCATATTAACTATAAATTCCTTCTAGCTTCGCTTTCACATCCCTACTAACGATGCGCACATAGGTGCGCAAGAGCAATTAGTCGTTTCAAACGCGACAGTGGCGCCGTCCGGTATGCCAATGTCGGACTCGTATGTTTTAATGCTAGGTCACATACAATCCACGATAAAAAAGTAAAGTGTCAGTCTGTATACTGTCCCACTTGTAGGGCAAAGGCCTCCATCATAGAAATCAAGTCATCGCTGCTATGATGGGATTAGACTTAATTTAAAATAAGGAGGTAAATAAAAACTAGATATTAATAAGGATCTATAGCCAAACCTTGGCATGAATAGGCTTGTTGGACCGGGGTGATACCACGGCCTCACGGAAAACCGACGTGAAAATATAGCGCCTGCGCTATGTTTCGCTGCGTGAGTGAGGGTACTGGAGGCCCAGAGGATGGGGGGTTCAAAAAGGGTTTATAAAGGACTAGTGGCCCGTCCCTTCGCTTCGGGACCGTAATTCAGATATGAACTAATAGATGGCGTTGTGTCCAATTACATCGCGCAAGAGTTTCGTGTTTTCGGTTTACCTATAAGCCTTGTCGTATTCTATTGAAGTTATCTCTTTATAATTAGTACTAGCGGCCGCCCGCGACTCCGTCCGCGTGGAAAAGTAACTTGTACCCCCCTTTCAACCCCTTTCAGCCCCCTTTACGCAATAAAAAGTAGCCTATGTGCTTTCTCAGGGTCTAGATTATCTGTATACCAAATTTCATTTAAATCCGTTGAGTAGTTTTGGCGTGAAAGAGTAGCAGACAGACAGACAGACAGACAGACAGACAGACAGACAGACAGACAACAGACAGATTTACTTTCGCATTTATAATATAGTATGGACTAGTGGCCCGTCCTCACTTCGCTTCGGGACCGTAATTCAGATATGAACTAATAGATGGCGTTGTGTCCAATTACATCGCGCAAGAGTTTCGTGTTTTCGGTTTACCTATAAGCCTTGTCGTAGTCTATTGAAGTTATCTCTTTATAATTAGTACTAGCGGCCGCCCGCGACTCCGTCCGCGTGGAAAAGTAACTTTGTACCCCCCTTTCAACCCCTTTCAGCCCCCTTTACGCAATAAAAAGTAGCCTATGTGCTTTCTCAGGGTCTAGATTATCTGTATACCAAATTTCATTTAAATCCGTTGAGTAGTTTTGGCGTGAAAGATAGCAGACAGACAGACAGACAGACAGACAGACAGACAGACAGACAGACAGACAGAGTTACTTTCGCATTTAATATTAGTATGGAAGTATGGATTGATGGGTGTATCTGCGGGTGAGCGGTAGCTTACTTACACTTACCATCAGGTCATGCGACTGCTTGTCTCGTTGCAACACATCAGGTTACCACGACCTGTAAAATTTGCTCAATTATTGATAATTCAACTTAATGTACTTGACAGTAAAATAGTCGATTGAAGAAATTTGACAGGTCCGTATACTTTGATGTGGCTGTACTTACTTACTGTGTAAAAGTCGCTTGGAAAAAAACATTTGCCTTTACTAATTCTGTACATAAACGATTAAATAACTTTCATTTGTTCTCTTTTTTATCGATGATTATAGTGTAGTTCCATTAAGTTTCGTTTGGGCACCGTATCCGGTGACACCCTGTATATCCAAATAATACACAGCGTTTATTATTGAAGAATTCCTCGTGTTCCTCCCACTCTTCGATTTATTCGAAAGTGAACCTGGCATGATACTGAACACGTATCAAATATGATCTAGATGGATATTTATTACTCAGGTATGCTTGAGCACCGGCGCGCCACGGCAAAGGGTAGCAGAGGGGTGACAAGGAAAAAACTACTGAACATAACACAAACTTAAATACGGAGAAAACACTGACAATAAATTAAACACATGGGAAAGTTGGCTTCAAAAGTTATTGTAAGTAGTTATCAGCCTATTTATTTACAGTACTGGGCCTCATGCGTATCTAGGCATGAGGCCCAGTCCAAGGGGAGAAAGATTAAAGTTGCTTGTTGTTGTACCGGTGTTGCAGGTGTCTATGTGTCTGCTTGGCCGCCACCTATCACATAAAAATATATACGGTAGCCCCCTATTAGATCCTCCCCTTTATCGTAGAAATCATGTCATCGCTGCTATGATGGGACTAAGCTTAATCACGAGCTTTGCCTGATGCGGATTTCTGATCATAAACCAAAAAAGCTTCGAAAAACTCCATTCACTTCAATTAGTTACCTAATACAAATGTTTTTATTTGTTTTGGGTCTGGGTGTTTATTGTTACTTCGTTATTCTAGATTTCCATAGAGCAAGGGAAAACCTTAGTTTTGGTCCAGCACAATGTATGTGATGGTGATGGTTCTTTGGTTTCGGTAAGCCTTTTTCGATGCATTATTTTTAAAAAATAAAAATAAATAGAAGAATTGCTACACCAAAAATAACAATAATGAAACGTTCATTCTGTCCTTGTTTACTCTTCGCATTAGACGTCTATTTCTGCGCGTGCGCATAGTATTAATCATCGGGATGCGCAATTTAATCACTTCTGACGAGTGCGGGCATCCGATACGGAATCTGCGCCGGTTATAATTGTTTTTGAAATATTTCGGTTCGACTAAGAATTCTTGGACTAAATACCGCAGTATGACGCTGATGGTTACGGATGGCAATTGAAGGCATACATCAGATTAGTAGTTAGTCATTTCAGCTAATAGACATCCACATGACTGCTGGACACAGGCTTCCCTATGGACGTATATAAGGGGAGGTCCAGGAGGTCCGGACCCCTCCCATTGAGGCCTGGTTTGACATAAGGTTGAATCGGCTATAGCCAAGGGCGACTTAATTAAGGGGTCGGCAAGGTTGGTGGGGTAGCAAATTGTAGATAGGCCTGGGACGGCAAATCAACAAATCAACCTCACGTTCTTCAAGAATGCGTGACTCATGTAATAACGCACGCTGGGTCCAGCCGGTCCTTGAATTGACTTCGGGAGAGCCGCATTATTTAAAATATTATTACAATTAGGTAGGGAAATTGTTAAATCCGAGCACGGGGGGGGGGGGGGCTGGTTTTTTTTTCCAAAAGTCATAAAACATAAAAAAATTTTCATCATTCCATACAAAGTCGGTCACGTGACTTGGTCATTTTGTATGGGGATCGAAATTTTTGTTCATGTTCACAGATATACCCTGTATATATTGAATGATTTTATTAGATTTCTGTTCTGCTTATCATATTACCGTGACAACAAACCTCAATAAGAACAAGAAAAACAATCAAATTGTGGGAGAGCCATGCTTCGGCATGAATGGGCCGGCTCGACCGGAGTGATACCACTGCCTCACAGAAAACCGGCGTGAAGCAGCTCCTGTGCTGTGTTTCGCCGAATGAGTGAGGGTACCGGGCCCATCGGGGGGAAGGGGATAAAGGTTAGCGGCGCATTTGTGCTCCACTCGTGTTTGCATGTGTCCATGGGCGGCGCAATTGCTTACCATCAGGTGATCCGCCTGCTCGTCTGCTACTATCACATAAACAAAAAAAAAGAAAAAAAGTTATTCGGTAGTAGGCCTTACCAAAAACAGAACGCACACGTGTGTATGAAGCAGGTAAATACTTAGAGTAATATTTGGATAATTTCGTCTTGTCACCACATCACATCATTAAGACGTTGATCCTATGACTCTATGTTTTACTTAAAATATTATATTTACCAGGTAAATCTTCACAAATTTCAGGCCGCGTTGATAATACCTAAAAGGCCGGCAACGCATCCGCACTCCTCTGCTGGGCTAACATGCGCACCACGAGATAATTTGTCGACACTCGTATTTTGTCGGCGCAAGTTGGTCTCGCTCACCTGATTGAGCGATGAGCGGGATAGAAGGATGCGCTCTCCGCGAATGAGAGTCGACAAAATTTTGTCGCGGCGCATGTTAGGCCTACTGGTGTAGCTGATGTCCATGGGCGGCGGATCACTTACCATCAGGTGACCCGCTTGCTCGTTTGCCTGCCTATACTTAATATAAAAAAATCGTATTTTTTATGAGTGGCAGACGAGCAGACGATCACCTGATGGTAAGCGATTGCCGCCGCCCTGCAATCGCTTCTGCAAAATCAGTGGTCACCAAAGTGCGCTGCCAATATTTAACCCAAAGGGGGTTAGTTGGGCCTCCGGTGCCTTCTTTCACTCAGACACTTTTTTTATGACTTGGTGGCAGA
>JABMDO010001844.1:0-12155 GCA_014851415.1 Cnaphalocrocis medinalis
CGGCAACGCATCCGCACTCCTTCTGCTGGGCTAACATGCGCACCACGAGATAATTTGTCGACACTCGTATTTTGTCGGCGCAAGTTGCGTCTCGCTCACCTGACTGAGCGATGAGCGGGATAGAAGGATGCGCTCTCGCGAATGAGAGTCGACAAAATTTTGTCGCGGTGCGCATGTTAGGCCTACTGGTGTAGCTGATGTCCATGGGCGGCGGTGATCACTTACCATCAGGTGACCCGCTTGCTCGTTTGCCTGCCTATACTTAATATAAAAAAAATCGTATTTTTTATGAGTGGCAGACGAGCAGACAGATCACCTGATGGTAAGCGATTGCCGCCGCCCTGCAATCGCTTCTGCAACATCAGTAGTCACAAGTGCGCTGCCAATATTTAACCCAAAGGGGGTTAGTTGGGCCTCCGGTGCCTTCTTTCACTCAGACACTTTTTTTATGACTTGGTGGCAGACGAGCAGACAGATCACCTGATGGTTAGCGATCACCTTTCCCCCCAATTGGGCCTCCGGTGTCTTCACTCACTCAGACAATTCGCTAGATGGCGTACTTGTAGACTGAGGTCCAACTACAAGGTGATTGGTTATTTTTGATGTGAGATGTCACTAAACGACCAATGACGTTGAAGTTGGACTTCAGTCTACACGTACGCATCTAACGGATTTTTTCAACTCGCGGGGGTAGCCACCATTGAGCCCTCATTTTTTTTTTCAGGGTTACGATGACCTCGGTATATGCTAGAAGGTACAACAGATTCCTGGGAGTCATGCTACGCCTCCTTCAAACAGCAGGTCGAGAACAACAAAGAACAAGACCACAGAGTGGACTCAATATGAAAGACGCATTTCATTTTGTGCTTGGTAATTTTAAATTTTCCAGATCATTGCCTATTATGACCGCTTTTTATGAAAAAGGAACTTATGACATGAGAGTTAAGATACATTTTAATTTGAGAAGTTACCGAGTGGCAAGTCTGATGTCCACCTCGCGGACATTTTTAAAAAGTCACGAATTAAAATGTACCTTAATCTGTATGCCATAAGTCCCTTTAAACCGTGAAAACACAAAAAAGGAGGTTGTAGAGAGATAACCCTACACCCGCTTGCTCAAAAATGAATTCCGCTTTTACTGCTCGCTTTTATTCCGCTCGAGCGGATTTCCGCCGCTGCACGCACTCGATTCGCTCTTCGACTCAGCGAAATGTACGACCGAGCCATAAGAACGAAATGACATTTTTCGTTGACTTATAGTTATTAAGGGTTAATAGATAACCCAACCCAAGAGGTTTAGCTCCTCGTTCCTGCCCCGAACCATCAAGTCATGGAATGCATTCCAGTTCAAGTGTTTCCTCCTTCTTACAATCCTGGGTTTTTAGGCATCGGCATCTCAGCAGGCCTTCAGGGTGAGAGTGACAGACTCAATGGACACTTTGTCTGTTCTTTTGTGCCTATCTCATAATTGGATCTCACGGCCGCTTCCCATCAGGCGGAGTGGGGTCATCTTGATTGTCCTCAGTATAAAAAACCCTACAAACCGCTTGCTCAAAAATGAATTTCGCTTTTATCGCTCCGCTTTTATTCCAGCGCTCTAGCGGAGTTCCACCGCTACACGCTCGATTCGCTTTTCGACACGGCGAAGTGTACGGCCAAGGCATAAGAACGAAAACCAATGGATTTATTCTTTGACTTATGGTTATTTAGGGTTTATAGATGCCCCTACAAACCACTGGGGTGCAAGTGGTCCCGCTCAACATCTTACGGGACCAAAGTCAACCTCACCTGCACGTGGCGCACCCTGCTGCACAACGGAAGAGGCTCTGGCGTACCCCACCAACCCGCACTGGGCCAGCGTGGTGGGTGTAGGCCCAAATCCCCCCCCTAGATTGATTAGTAGGACCAACACAAGGCCCCAAGTGCCCCGGCGGTACCGGAAGCCGAGCCAGCGATGACGGAAGCGGGCAAGGCGCCGGGACCAGGGGTGCTAAGAATCCCCGGGTGGCGAAAAACCAACCGTCGAACAACCTTGGCCCTGGCAACCTACAACACACGCACACTGCGCACCGAACAGAAGCTGCTGGAACTGGAGGAAGAATTAAGCAGGATTCACTGGAGTATCGTAGGTTTATCCGAAGTCCGACGACAGGGCGAGGACACGGTGATCCTTAGATCAGGGAACCTGCTGTATTTCCGGGAGGGCGAAGATCTCTCCAAAGGTGGAGTCGGGTTTATTGTCCACAAGTCTCTCGTGAACAACATTGTTCAAATCGGAAGTGTGTCGAATAGGGTGCGGTATCTTATACTCAGAATTACCAAACGGTATTCGTTGAAGGTAATACAGGTGTACGCCCCGACCTCGACGCATCCCGACGAGGAAGTGGAAGAAATGTATGAGGATATATCTCGGGCAATGCATACTTCCAAGACTCACTACAATGTCGTCATGGGAGACTTCAACGCAAGGCTAGGCAAAAAGGGCGATGAGGAGTCGAAAGTGGGGCAATTTGGATCTGGGATCCGGAATTACCGTGGCCAAATGCTAGCCGAGTATATGGAGAGGGAAGGACTCTATATGATGAACTCCTCTTTCAGAAAACGGCCTGCATCGTAAATGGACCTGGGAAAGTCCGGACGGCGTTTACAAAAATGAGATAGATTTCATCATGTCGACTAAGACCCGGATATTCAATGATGTCTCAGTGATCAATGCGGTAAACATTGGGAGCGATCACCGAATGGTAAGAGGCACATTGAACTCAATGTTAAATCCGAAAGGTATCGACTGATGAAATCTACGCTCCGCCCTGTAGCCATCCAGATTCAAAACCCCGAGAGCTTTCAACTCGAACTACAAAATCGCTTCGATTGCTTGGAGAGCTGCGTAGATGTGGACAAATATAATGACAGGCTCGTGGAAGCTGTCCTTACGGCGGGTGCAAAGGTCTTCAGACCCAGCCGTACAAAAAAAGTGAGTAAAATTTCTGGAACCAACTTTTGAAACTCATGGAAGAAAGACGCGAATAATGGTTCTGCAAACTTCTGAAGAAGCTCGTCGACCGACGGCAGCTCAGCAAGCGTATCTCTAAGTGCCTATCTCGCGACATACGCCAATTTAATACGGAACGTGTTTAAAGAAGCTATTGAGCGGAACAAAGGCTCCAAAGTGTTCGCTAGAGATTTGGCTATTGGAGAGAGCTTGCTGACTAAGCTGAAAACAAAAGATGGCAGGATCGTCACGTCACGCCATGAGCTCTTGGCCGAGATTGAAAACTTTTATGGGACAGCTCTACGAGACATCACGCACACCTGTCTCCCAAGCCGTTGATAAAAGAGCCAAATTAACCCGGCACTACACCGAAGATATCCCGGACGTCAGCCTGTACGAGATTAGCATAGCTCTCAAACAGCTTAAGAACGGCAAGGCACCGGGTGATGACGGAGTCACAGCGGAGCTTCTGAAGGCAGGTGGACGAACGGTCCTGAAAGCCCTTCAGAAGCTATTTAACTTCGTCATCATCGAGGGAAAGACGCCCAAAGCGTGGCATACTGGCGTGGTGAGGCTTTTCTTCAAGAAGGGAGATAAATCCCAATTGAAGAACTACAGGCCTATCACACTGCTGAGTCACATATACAAGCTGTTTTCGAGAGTTATGACGAACCGTCTCGCACGTAGGTTGGACGACTTTCAGCCTCCCGAACAAGCCGGATTCCGCAAAGGCTTTAGCACCATAGACCACATTCATACGCTGCGGCAGGTTGTACAGAAGACCCGAGGAGTACAATCTGCCATTATGCTTAGCGTTGTGGACTATGAGAAAGCTTTTGATTCTGTCGAGATTTGGGCCGTGCTACAGTCTCTCCAAAGGTGCCGAATTGACTACCGGTACATACAAGTGTTGCAGTCCCTGTACGCAAACGCCTCCATGTCAGTCCGTCTTCAGGACCAGAAGTCTAAGCCTATACCACTCCAGCGAGGTGTGAGACAGGGTGACGTCATATCGCCGAAACTGTTCACAACTTTGTTGGAGGACGTTTTTAAGCTTCTGGAATGGGATGGACTTGGCATCAATATAAATGGCGAGTACATGACGCACCTTCGATTTGCCGATGATATCGTAGTCATGGCTGAGACCTTGGAAGACCTAAGCAGAATGCTTGACGACCTCAGTAGAGTCTCTCAACAAGTGGGTCTTCAAAATGAACATGGACAAGACGAAAACTCATGTTGAACTCTCATGTCGTACCCACTCCTGTAAAAGTTGGAAGCTCTACACTGGAGTTGTAGACGAATATATTTACCCGGACAAAAAGTGCAACTTGGTAAAGTCCAACTTCCAGAAAGAGGTCGACCGGCGAATCCAACTCGGTCTGGGCAGCGTTCGGAAGCTACGCAGCATATTTTCGGCTCATCTACCACAGTGTCTGAAGACGAAAGTCTTTAATGCGTGTGTATGCCAGTGATGACATTACGGAACTGAAACGTGGCCGCTTACAATGGGCCGCTTAAGAAGGCTCAAAGTCACTCAGAGGGCAATGGAGAGGGCTATGCTCGGAATCTCCTTGCGTGATCGTGTCAGAAATGATGAGATCCGCAGGAGATCTAAGGTCACGGACATAGTCCAAAGAATTGCGTGGCTGAAGTGGCAATGGGCAGGGCACATTGCGAGGAGAACAGACGGCCGTTGGGGTGGAAAGGTCCTTGAGTGGAGGCCACGCGCAGGAGGCCGCAGTCGTGGCAGGCCTCCCACCAGGTGGACCGACGATCTGGTAAAGGTCGCGGGAGTCCATTGGATGCGGTGGCACAGGACCGATCTGTGTGGAGAACTTTGGGGGAGGCCTATGTCCAGCAGTGGACGTCTATTGGCTGAAATGATGATGACAAACCACTCGCTCAAAAATGAATTCCGCTTTTACCGCTCCGCTTTTATTCCAGCGCTCGAGCGGAGTTCCGCCGCTGCACGCTCGATTCGCTCTTCGACTCGGCGAAGTGCACTCAAGAGCAAGCCGTGGCACGGCAGAAATTTTTCAGTGATTGTTTCCGAAGGGGATGTGTTCTCAGGTTTGTTTGGGGTAATTGCCGTGAAAGTAGTGTTCGTGGGCCGCTAAATCTTTATTTTAATACTGGCTTTTAGTATTTAGATTTTCGTTGTAGTTAAGCTTTATTCACAAGATTTTTTTTAAGGTTAAAGTAATGTAAATGTTACAGATACATGACTATAAATAAAAAGACCCTAAATTACACATTAATTATCACATTTATTATTTAGGAAACAGCGCATTATTTGATCAAAAATGATAAATTATCACAGATAGAATTATATTATCATAATGGAGGCTTTTGAATATCAAATACGTTTTATTGGCAATGATTTTCGATTCAATAACGATTCAGCGATAAACTTTTAGATTAAAAGCTTTAACCATTAAATTGGACTGGCCTCGATGGCGCATTTGGTAGTGACCCCTCATCATACGCCAAAGGTCTTGGGTTCGGTGGCTCTTACCTTGACAAACAATCATGTGATGAACATAATATGTGTTTGTTCAGTCTGGGTGTAGCGGCCCGCACTCACTTCGCTTCTGGACCGTAGTTAAAAAATGAACCAATAGATGGCGCTGGGCGTCGATTACATCGCGCTAGCGTTTCGTGTTTTCGGTTTACATTTAAGCCTTGTCGTTGTTTATAGAAGTTATCTCTATATACCTACAGTATCATCATCAGCAACCCACACTCAATCAATTTTGGTTACAATTTTTTTTTCTTACCCAGGATTGCGACACCAATATGATGTATTCCAACTGCGCTGGAGGAGACCCTCGGCCCTCCAAGAGCCACCTCAACCGTCTGATGAACGTTCACCCCGCCAGCAAGTCTGCTGTAGCCAAGACGGATGTGTATGATGTTTTACTAATGTTTGCCTTTATTTGATCTTTATGCTTTTACTTTTGTAGTACAAGATATTGTTTTGTTTAACTATACATTATAATAAATGTGTTAAAAAGCTGTGCCAGTACATTCATTCTGCTTAAGGCTTGTCCAACGAAGTGGAGCGGAGTGAAATACACCAATTAAATTGCATAAAAACTCCGCTTTTCAACGAGCAAGCTTCTTCTATTGGTGGATTTCAGTCCACTCCCTTCAATAAGGGATCGACTCGGCATGGTTTGGCGTGAAACAAAGACAGACACCATCTTGATGGTCTAGTAATTTAAATTGGTACTATCCATGATCTTGAGGTCCCGGGTCGAGCAAAAGTACGTTCTGAATTGATCGAACGTAGCTCGGGTTTGAGATCACTAATCTGCATTAGGAAAGGGTGGTGATTAAGCCTAATCCCGTTATAGTAACGATGACTTGATTTCTATGAAAATTTTTAAGCCCTAGTTCTCTAAGGGTTATTAAGTATCATAATATTGTTTCTCTCCAATGATATTGAGTTGTATCGCTTACCTTTTCAAGGGTCAGCCGTGATAGGAATATCACGCAATGCTGGTCAGTGTTGCCATTAAAATAGATTTTAAACTTAAGTACCAATATGTTTTAATAAGTCTAGTTGCTTGAAAGTTGCAGCGGTAATAAAAAATATTATGACGATAATAACCGTAATTTATAAGGATAAGAATATCGGGCATTGTTTTACTTTTTTTTAACAACGCAGGCATAGGTAATGTCAAGAAAATCTTTAAAACGGATGTTTGGGGAACTAACGGAGTAGGTACCCATATTTATAATAATGGAGTTGGCGCGTCAATTAGGGGCTATATCGACGATACTAGCGCCTATTTACACTAATTGTGGCGAAAATATGATATTTTTTAAGAAAGTAAACATTACAGACTTAGATAAAAGTAAATTGGATTTTTCATCACCTGTTTCAAGCGACTACCGCCGGCCAAGGACACCCTCCACGCCAGTGGAGTCCGTGCTTGGCCATCATTTTGACTCCCCCCCCCCAGATTGGGCCTCTGGTTTCCTCATTCACAAAACAGCACAGGTGCTGGTGTTAATTTATGCCGAAGCTAGGCTCTCCCACCCACAATGTAAAATGATGCCTGCCTTAGTTATTAATGGACCACTCAGTCTCGGATAGATGATGATCAGTTAGGAATTTCATTCCTATCAAAAAGTGGTAGTAGTCAAACAAAAGTAAAAGCTGAGTTGCGGCCATTATACCAGTCTTGGGTCGTGGTCCACCTGCTAAGTTCACCTGGGTGACCCACGGGCACTTTTGCCACTTAATGCCCTTACAATAGCATAATCGTCGCAACTCATCTCTATTAATTAATAATTTGAATAAAACTACATGAACAACGAACTACTATAAGTTTAGTATATAAGTATTTTTTTTATGTGATAGGTAGCAGGCGAGCAGGCGGATCCACCTGATGGTAAGCAATTGCCAGTGGAGTTACAAGTGCGCTGCCAACCTTTATCCCCTTCCCCCCCGAGTGGGCCTCCTGTACCCTCACTCACTCGGCGAAACACAGCACAGGGGCTGCTTCACGCCGGTTTTCTGTGAGGCAGTGGTATCACTCCTGTATTCTAAGTATTCTGTCGTATTACTGTAACTTCTTGAGTAACTCAATAATTAATGAAAAACTACCGTTAACCTTTCTGTTTGTTGTTCTTAGCCTATATTATGTGGCTGAATAAAGTCATTACTCCAGAAGTTACGCAAAAGTAACATAAGTGTTATCCTGGCATCCCAGGTTCGGTAGATATATCAACATTGTTGTTACGGAGTTCTGAAGTATGCAGATAGGGTTATTATAGGTGGAGATAGCTGCTTCCAAGTAATTTGGGGTTAATCAAATTCACATAGTTTGGGTTGGCAGTCATTCGGTAGGACACGTAAAGGGTTTTGTGATTCTGTGTAACTTGTGTTTCCAGAGCATGATGGGCCAATGTTTATTTAGATGATTGCCTTGGTACCGCAGTAGCTAGGTGAACCCCCATTTTAAAGTGACGGCTGCACGTTTTTAATGTGATAAGTGGTAGACCAGCAGACGGATCACCTGATGATAAGCAATTTCTACCATCAATGAAAAATCGCAACATCAATGCAATCATAAGTGCGCTGCCAATCTTTGAACTTCCCTTCCCCCGGATTGGGGCACTGGAGATCATGGCATGAGATGAGTTGCTGATATTAAGATTTCAGGAAGCTTGTTCCTTGAAGGTTCCTTAGACAATCGACAGATAATAAATACCGCTGCAGCCAAACTCTTCCACATAACTCACTAAGCTCACATTCCACCGAGCACTTACATTCACTAGGCTACCAAGATGATGAGGATGGAATGCTAACCATTTTTTTAGTCGTGAAAGCCGATCCCAAGTAGCATTGAGAGTTCTATAGGAGTTGACTAATGGTGTACATTTATTCTTTAAGCTGTCTATGTAAGCTGCACAAGAGTTGTTATAGCATGCTGTACAGCCGTTTACCCCACCGATTTGGGCACAAATTATTCAGCTTTAAGTTCTCAAAAGGTACACAGTAGTAGAATAGTGCTCTTTAATGGTAGTTTTAAAGAGGAGAACTGTGGTTTTTAAAGCTGACGAATGGCACTATTTTAGATTCCCAGTGTGTTATTTATATAGACAAGGGGAGTTATTATAAGTGACTGAAGTGAACAATTTATAGAGCCAATTGTTAACATCGTAATCACAATGTACCCTATAACCGACTTTTAACGCCGCTTTTTGGATCGAAATAGTCAACTTGAGTACCATTTTGTAACGCATAATATTTGCGACACATGTTTTTGCTTGCATGTACATAATATCAGAGGGAGATTGTGAAGCCATTTTTGATGTGATTTAATTTTAAGTACACTCTGTTTATATAGATAGTGGCCCGCCCTCGCTTCGCTTCGGTATTTTAATTTTTTGAACGAAGTAGAATTCACAACAAATCAAGTAATTAGCAAAAATAAATTTTTACTGATACTATAGGTATGATAATTTGGTGATCGTAACCTTAATGAGGAATCCTCAAAAGATTTTGATTTAGAAAATGCTGGAGGAAACTATCTAGCTTACTTTGTCAAGTTTTAATCAGTTCCCACGTTCACCCCTACCCCTACTAGTATAAAGAAACTCAAAGCACCCATTTAAAGTTTGAGGAAAAAGCAATACCAAAATCACTTTTATAAAATTCTATGCAAAGCCCCTTTTCCCCCCCCCTTTTTAGGTTGAAGAAAAAATTTTCACCTTCATTACATTTGTATGCAAAGCCCAAATACCAATTTTCAAGACTCTAGCGTAATATTGATAATACGGCGTTTTATCCCCCCTTTCTCCCCTTTTTTAGGTTGATGCCGAATTGAGTTTCATTACATTTGCATGCAAAGCCCAAATACCACATTTTCAAAGCTCTAGCTTTAAAAATGACGAATCTTCCATACGACCTTTTAACCCCCTCTTCACCCCCTTTGTAAGCTGAAGAAAAAAAAATGCTGAACTCACATTCATTTAATTTGTAGGAAAACCCAAATACCAATTTCAAGACTCTAGCTTCAAAAATAATAAATCTCCCATACATTGTTTTAACCCCCATTTCACCCCTTTATGGCTTGAATTTAAAAAAAAATGAAACACGTCAATTTTTATTTTTAATCATCAACCATAATCCAAATTTTCAAATCTCTAACATCTAAATTGAAAGACTTTCATACTAACGTAAACCCCCCCCTTTCACCCCTTTAGGTGGTGAATTTCGCAAAACCCCTTCTTAGTGCGCCCCCTACATAGTATGAACTACCTATGTTTCAAATTTCATGATTTTAGGTCCTAGTAGTTTTGGCTGTGCGTTGATAGATCAGTCAGTCAGTCAGTCACAGGCCGAGGCGTTACCTCTTTATTAATAGTATAGATATAGATAGATGTTGTGTTAATTTTACGGGGTAATTTTAAATTTATCGTAAAGAATATACACATTTATTGTTAAAATTTTCACGCGCCTATGCTATATCTATAATATAATCAAATAAGTTTAACAAAATAAACAGAGACAAACAATCAATATTTCATATTTGTGTTTTAATGACATTAAAATTACTGCATGGGTTTGTATTTAAATATCAACTACAAAATCAATAACGAAAACTCGAGATAAGTGATAAAATCATACTTAATATAAAAATATTATAGGTTATTAAGAGTAAAAAAATGGTGGTCATTGTCTGCATCTACAATGGAACTATGTAACTCAAAATTAGTTGTTGCGACCTGTATAAAGTTACACACGTGTACCATCATATTGACGTGAGCTCTAGAAAGGTTCACAGTGTGTTGTGTTACGATGCGAGCAACCTAACAGCGTACATGTGAACCTCTGAATAGCCCATGCCGAATTACATATCTTATAAGGTTTTTATTCAGCTATGAAATGAAAGCTGACTAGAAGAGCAATGGTGTCCTGGCAAAACGCCAATAGTTAAGTAATAAGCTACATTTACACCGCTATAGATTCCTTACACAGGTTTAGGTGGGTATGCTCGCTTTATTACAGCTAATGTACCACGTGTGACCTCTGTTAATTCTAAGATATCATCAATGAACTAAATGTGGCCTTTTAAAGAGAATAAAATGCTATTTGGGATGGCAGATGGCAGTGTGCGTTTTTGTACAGAACAGATAAGTACCCAGAACAAACATGGTTTAAAGAGAACAAAGTGGTTTAATTCACAGAGAAAATTGAATATTTGGAAATATGACCTCTAATCCTGTTGCACTCCAAAGCAATGTTTCCAAGATCAAAATGCATTACTGGAGATTTTCTGTACGATATTTCTATAAGTAAATATTGCACTTAAAAAATTCCTCGGAGGGTTTAGGTGGGACTCAAACCCACAACCTTCCACAGACCGGGCAGATATGCTATCCACTTTACACCAATCCGAACCCCCTACTAAGGCCGACGAATTTCGTAAGTGCTTAACTCGTCCATGAGCTGCCGATAGTCTCATCAATATATTTTTTAAGTGCAATATTTACTTAAGAATAAATTGCAAAAAATTGCTATACCTACCAAAATAAAAAAATCTATAAGTAGTTACAATTTACTGCACTACAGGGTTCTTTAAAATGCATTGCCCCAAAAAGAACTAAAGATTCACAAGTTTTTGCAAAATGACACAGAACATTTTACAGAAAGTTCTCTAAAAGAATTCAGAAATCGCCATCATAGTTGGAAATTCCAGTACGAGATTCCTTAAACAATGCAGCGCTTAACTTTAAATTCCAACTGGACAACGCTTTGGCAAAAATACGAAGGATCGTGTTTTTAGTTTACAGTTAGTGAAATAGCCAATCAGGATACTTTATAGATGTCGTACACTTCGCAAACATGACCGGCGCAGCCCCGGGAAGATGTCGTACACTTCGCAAACATGACCGGCGCAGCCCTGGGAAGATGTCGTACACTTCGCACACAACGGCGGCGCAGCCCGGGGAAGTATTATCCTTGTAAAAATATTAATTCTCACCAGTCATAGCGACGGTGTAGTACTGGTCGCTGCTGGCGTCCCAGGTGATGGTGGGCACATCCTTCACTTGGGTGGGGGTCAGCTCGTTGCCTCGTTTACCTCCACTCCGCTAGGGTACACCACCTGTGCATAAATAGTAGGTACACATTTATAAAACGTTAAATTCTACAGATAACGACAACGCTTAGCTTTCGCTTTTAGGTAAGTAAACCGAAAAAGCGAAACATTTGCGCGATTTACTCGACTCCCAGCGCCATCTACCGGTACCGGTCTAATTTAACTCCCGAAACGAGGTGAGGGCGAGCCACTAGTTTTCATACAAGATAACGCGACGACGATTTACCATGAAAATTGGGCCAAATTATCTCATTCACGGAAAACTCATAATAAAAGCCACGCGGGGCGATGATTGATTCAAAATTGCATAGAATCGTATTTCGTGTTTGACGCCAATCAACATAATGATTATGATTACGAATGCGACATTTGTCCTTAATTGTAATTAAGGTGGAGTTCCACCAAACTGAACGCTATACAGATATTTTACCTATCCTTTTTGTTTACAGTCGAGTTCAAAAATATGTATACACTTTAGGATCTTGTCACAATACATATTTATAAGAAAGTGGAAGTCGCTTTCTTCTACATATGTACTGTGA
>JABMDO010001845.1:0-11093 GCA_014851415.1 Cnaphalocrocis medinalis
TCGCAAACATGACCGGCGCAGACCCGGGAAGATGTCGTACACTTCGCAAACATGACCGGCGCAGCCCTGGGAAGATGTCGTACACTTCGCACACAACGGCGGCGCAGCCCCGGGGAAGTATTATCCTTGTAAAAATATAATTCTCACCAGTCATAGCGACGGTGTAGTACTGGTCGCTGCTGGCGTCCCAGGTGATGGTGGGCACATCCTTCACTTGGGTGGGGGTCAGCTCGTTGCCCTCGTTCACCTCCACTCCGCTAGGGTACACCACCTGTGCATAAATAGTAACGTTAAATTCAACAGATGACGACAACGCTTAGCTTTCGCTTTTAGGTAAGTAAACCGAAAAAGCGGAAACATTTGCCGCGATTTACTCGACTCCCAGCGCCATCTTACCGGTACCGGTCTAATTTAACCTCCTGAAACGAGGTGAGGGCGAGCCACTAGTTTTCATACAAGATAACGCGACGACGATTTACCATGAAAATTGGGCCAAATTATCTCATTCACGGAAAACTCATAATAAAAGCCACGCGGGGCGATGATTGATGCAAAATTGCATAGAATCGTATTTCGTGTTTGACGCCAATCAACATAATGATTATGATTACGAATGCGACATTTGTCCTTAATTGTATTAAGGTGGAGTTCCACCAAACTGAACGCTATACAGATAATTTTACCTATCCTTTTTTGTTTACAGTCGAGTTCAAAAATATGTATACACTTTAGGATCTTGTCACAATACATATTTATAAGAAAGTGGAAGTCGCTTTCTTATACATATGTACTGTGACAAGGTTAGGACCTTGTTCAAAAATATGTATACACTTTAGGAAGTGTATACATATTTTTGAACTCGACTAGACAATAGTCTTATAAGAATACGAAAACATTTTATTTTTTCTTTGGGTGAAAATTAAAAAACTTTTGTATTTTATTTGAATAAAAAGGTTATTCAAACACATTAAGCATGCGATATTTATTACCAAAACGAACGCTTACGTTCGTTAATAGAACATGTTTTATAAAAAAAAACCATCAAAGAGTGTACAAGCGATCACATTTTCATATCCACTTTAATTTTTCCGTCAAGATTTTCTGTATTTACTACCTACTAGGATACAGCCACACATCAAAGTATACAGAACTGTAAAATATCCTCAATGGATTGTCATCTTACTGTCAAACGCATTAAATTGAATATCAATTAAGGAAATTTGACAGGTTGTGGTAACCCAATGTGTGGCTGTCTGTACCTTCTTATTCGAAGTTCCAAGTCATCAATGTTGACGGACAAAAAGTCTTAAGTTATTAGTCGATCTTGCGCGCCTAAAAAATAAATTGAATATGTTAAGGGGCTATATGAATGAAACTAGCGCCGCCAACCTATTTACACTGATTGTGGCGAACATACGATATTTTTTAAGAAAGCAAAACATTACAGCCTTAGATAAAAGTAAATAGAAGAATTTTTCAAGATGCAATACAATTAATAAAACACGCGACAAGTAACAATAATGTCAATTGGACGCAAATAAGCAATAGTGTGTTAACCCACAAAATTTCCGAAAATGAGTTAAGTATGCAGTTCTATTAGAAACTGGTCTAGGAACATTTTTCAAAAACATTTTTTCTAATATACACTTTAATTCATTAAAAAAACAGGTTTTTTTATTTATGGTAACGCCCTATGAGCCTTACACAGATTTGCAATAAATTGCTAAATGCTTTGACTTACACTTTAGAACCTTTGGCGCCACCTGTCAGTTTGCAATAACTACTCATGAAGCATGACAAGTTATTGCAAAACCAGCAATACTGAAACACTTCGATTTGAAACGGTCCGATGCTACCTACTTTGAAAACAGTTTTTATTCGACAAAAGTTATTAATATATAAATTTTACTGGTGCATTAGTATAATAAGATAATAAACTTATCAAGAAACATTAGTTTTTGCAAGGTAAGTGTTTAATATGGTTTATTCAGACATTTTTATTTACTTAGAGGAAATGTTATCTGTGTGTTTGGTGTAATTAAGTAAAAAGTATACATTATATTGTGGAAAAAAGCTTAAATATATTATAAATTAGGTAAGTCCATAGTATACAAAGTGCAAAAATAGGCAAATTTATAAGTTTAATATTGTTTTTCGGAGAAAATGTCACTTAATCAGTTTTTGCAAAATATTGAATCTACAATAGCTATAAGTGTGTTTTATGCTTATGTTACTTAAAAGATTTTTGTAGAAATATCTAAGGCAGCATTCAGTATAAAATTTTGTTTCATGATCATTAGCATATTTTTGCAAAACGGTAATAAGGACTCAAATATTTTTTTGAATTAGTTTTAAATGAGTGAAAACCTATACTTTTAAAAGTACCCAAGGGTGTGATCATGCTTTAATCTAGTATTTTTGTTGGATTAAGGTATCGCTTGTTAAACAGCTTTGAAGACCAGTATAGCGCAGTGGTTTGAGCGCCGGTTTACTTGGTCGCGGATTCCTTTTAATTTAGTATGCTTCTTAACCGTGGGAGAGCCACGCTTTGGCAACCGAGGGAGAGTCACGCTTTGGCATGAATGGGCCAGCTCGGTTGGAGTGATACCACGGCCTTACAGAAGACCGACTTTTTATTTTTATTTATATTGAGTACAATCAAGACTAAGCAGATGGTAAGCAGCCGTGACATGCAAATATTAACTAAATAACTATTGCGTCTGTCATCTTCACCCTGAAGGCCTGCTGAGATGCCGTTTCACGCCCCGCCTAAAAACCCCGAAATTGAAAGAAGGCGAAAACACATGAACTGGAAGGGCATTCCATGACTTGATGCTCCAAGAGGAGCTAAACCTCTTGGTGCGCGCCGGCATTGTTGGACGGCAACGCTGTCCAGCACGTATTATTCGGGAACGGAAAGGGGAAGATTAATTGGAATAACTCATCACAGCATTCCCGATTATCGAGGCAGTAGAGAACACTAAGACTGGCAATGTCTCTACGTAACCAAAGAGATTCTAGGGACTTGGTCACCTCATGATCTCCAACAATACGAAAAGCAGGTCGCTGCAACCCGTCGAGAGCCCCCAGCAAGTACTTCGCGGAACCATCATAGAGATAAGAGCAATATTCCGTACACGGGCGAACCTGTGCCTTGTACAGGAGACAAAGCAGCACCAGAATAAAATACCGTCTCACTCTATTCAGAATCCCGAGCTTACGGGAAGTGGTTCAGATTGCTACGCTAAAACTATCCTGCATTGATGGGATAGAAAAGGTGACACCATAGCAGAAAATACACACACACCTGTGTTTTCTTGGCATTAAACTCAAAAAGTTTGCTGGCATCCCATTTAGGAATGCGGTTCAGGACCCCATCGAAATCGGAGACAAGAAGATTCCTCTTTACCTAGGTTTCAGTCTGCTTTGCCGCAGGTCTTCCGAAAAAGCGTGCATGGACAGTACTGTCATCCGCATAGCAATGGATGTTAGCAAGTGATAACATGTCATTGATCATCATCATCAGCCTGTTGCAGTCCACTGCTGGACATAGGCCTCTCCAAATGCTCGCCACTTTGATTGATCTTTGGCTGCTCGCATCCAGCTCCAGCCAGCCCTCTTGCACAGATCATCACTCCATCTGGCCTGAGGTCGTCCTACACTACGTTTACCGAGACGCGGTCTCCACTCCAGAACCCGTTTACCCCAACGGTTGTCAGTTCTGCGGCAGATATGGCCAGCCCACTGCCACTTCAGCTTGCTAATCCGGTGAGCTATGTCGATAACTTTGGTTCGCTGCCGGATCACCCTCGTTTTCGGATTCGAGCACGCAGAGAAACGCTGAGCATAGCTCTTTCCATAGACCGCTGAGCGACTTTAAACTTGTGGACTAGCCGTGCTGTTAGTGTCCACGTTTCAGCCCCGTATGTCATGACGGGTAGGACGCACTGATTATAGACTTTTGTCTTTAGGCACTGTGGAATAGACGATGAGAAGACTCGACGTAGTTTTCCGAATGCTGCCCAACCCAGCTGGATTCTTCTTTTCACCTCATCTTCAAAGTTGTTTCGACCCAACTGCAATGTCTGCCCGAGGTACACATACTTCTCAACAACTTCGAAGATGGCGCCATGAATCGCAATCGGTTCCGGTAGAACATGTTCATTGAACATGACCATGTCATTGATATGCAGAAAAAACAGTGTCGGCGACAAGGCGGAACCTTGTGGTACTCCAGAATTTATCAGAAGGAAGCAGGAAGTAGCTTTTGTGATTAGCCTTTGTGACGGAAAGGTCACGAATCCTGCAACCCTCCATAAATTCTGCAACCCAAACGCATAAGCGAGGTGGCAGACCGTATGCCGGAAGTTTGAAGAGAAGTAAACGATGCCAAACACGGTTAAAAGCTTTGGCGATATTAAGGCTAATTGCCTGAAATTTTTGACGAGCAGGTGGATCACCATGATGGGTAGCAATTGCCGCCGCCCACGGACACCTGCAACACCAGTGGAGTCGTAAACGTCGTCGTCGTGCCAACCTTTTTTGTCCTACCCGGTACCCGGTCCCGGTACCTGGTCCCGGTACCCGGTCCGGTACGGTATCACTCACTCGACGAAACACAGCACAGGTGCTGCTTCACGCCAGTTTTCTGTGAGGCAGTGGTAACACTCCGGTCGAGTCGGCCCTTTCATGCCGAAGCGAGGCTCTCCAACAGTTACCATACTTCTTCATAGCTTCTCCCCAGAAGTGTGACACGTACGCTAGAAGGTCCCCTGTGGAGCATTTCGGTCTAAAACCATATTGTCGGTCATGGAGTAGCGAATGATCTTTTAGGTAGCAGATAAGTTGAGTGTTAAACTATCCGCTCAAATACTTTTTACAATATTCAATAACAACTCAAGAGACATGATTTGTTTCTTAAACCTACTCAACAACGGTTTTTAATTTTACAAAATTGTTTCAAAGCACTTAACGCATTTAAAAAAAAACTACCAATGTCAATTGGTTATTTAGCAAAAACATTCTATGTCTCTTAAAATGTTTTATTAGGTGTAAATAAGCTATAGAAAGTTTTGCTAAAAAAAGAATCTGCCTTTTCTCATAATAACGACTATATTTTTTAATTATTTAAAATAAAATGAGTTAAACAAAGTAATTAACTTTAATTTACATTCAAACATGTCCAACTTTTAAAAAATCTCCATACAAAGTATTTAAAACTTGTTCTGAATTTTCAAACGCCATTTTCTCGGAATGACAGTCATGTGGGTTAACACACTATTGCTTATTTGCGTCCAATTATTGCTAAAAGTGGCCGTTTTTAGCAATAATTAACTTTATTGTAACTAAATATTAACTTGTCGCGTATTAGAAATATTGTATTGCATCTTGAAAAATCCAATTTACTTGGATCTAAGTCTGTAATATTTTATTTTCTTCAAAAATATCATATTTTCGCCACAATCAGTGTAAATAGGTTGGCGGCGCTAGTTTCATTCGTGTAGCCCCTTAACGAATGTCGTAACTTTTTTACCACGAGCAAACAAAAGAAGCTTTTTCAGATGACGAATGATTTTTTACGAACATATTTGGCTATTTTAGTTGTGGGAGTTGGCAGTGGTGCCAAGCAAGTTATTTTAATAAGGAAAATGTTTTAATTCGTAGGTAGCTTATTTGATAGTTAAAGGGACGCAAAATTTAAAAACAAAATTGCATTCGGACCTCACATCGCTGCTTTGGAAGAATACTGTCATATCTCAAATTAAACAGTTTTCCCTAGAGCCATTCAAAGTTTTTTCAAAACTTCAAATGCTGTATTTTTTTATTTATTGCGAAAATATTGATGAAACTTAACGGCCGTAAATGTTGTTATAGAAATACGATCTACGAGTATACAAAACAGTTAACGTTCAGTTCAGTTTACGTTGAATGATATTGAAAACTCAATTTTGTAGTATTTGGTGACAATACGCTATTCTTTCAAAGCAGCGACATGAGTTGGACACTTTTCTTGCCGGGAAGCGATTGGCAGAATTTAAAATGTATACAGACACGGTAGCAGTAAAAAAAAGTAACTCACCTTGGCGAGAGCAGCGGGCGCCTTCGGCACGACATCGGGCACCACCTGGTGAGCTTCGAAAGACTTCGCCACCGTCGACATTGCTCTTGCTAGCATCCTAAAATTTACCATATTGCTGTTTGCTATAATCAAAATGAGCGCACATCTCAATATTGCCTTCATCTTGCCCAAGGGTAATCAATTTGTAAGGTATTACGGCAAGGGAATGAAAGGAAGGACAACACTAGGATTTGAGCACCAATAACCCTAAAGGCTACCCTTTAGGGTAAAGCAGACTACAATTGGAAGGCAGGAGGTACAGACAGGTGCGTGTGCGATGGTCAACGAGTTGTGAGCTACTACGGGCTTAATTCTGTTATATAAACCGACTCGGATACCGGTTCTACGTTGATAATGTAATTTTGTACTATCGCGCCGTAAACACGTTAGAATATTTTCGCAACTCGCAGGAATTTATTTTTTTAAGTTTGTTTACGATTGCAGACGAAATCTTTAGACAAACATCTCGAATGCTTTAACAAAAACACTCAATACATTGCGTGGAGCGCAAATACTAGAATATGTTTTATCTTATATCTTAGCAAAATGACAGTATCTCTTTATCTAACTACATATCAAACGGATTTTCTGAGTAACACAGGTCACAGGTCGACACTAAGGCTGCCTGTCCATTTAAGCGGAGCGATGCGGCGGAGCGGAGAAACGGACAAATATTAGCCAATAGTAGTTATTTATTTTAGCCAGTAGATTTTTTGTGTAATACTATTGGCTAATATTTGTCCCGTTTCTCCGCTCCGCCGCATCGCTCCGCTTAAATGGACAGGCAGCCTAACTGGGGGAGAGCGGCGTATAATGGGATACCGATGCCGTCTTACTATTCTTTCATTATTTCCCCTTCCTCCAATTCAGAGTTTTCGCGCGGACTGATACACTTTTGTACGCACCAGTACCGTTATTATGAAAAGAAATCTTATAACAAGTTTTAGCTACTCTTTGGAGGTGTTAAGTTGATCCTCGACAAAACAACTCTATTGTTTACATGCTTATGAGATTTAACTGGATAATTCGATGCACAGAAGTTCGTTTCAAATTAAATCCATCTTATCTGAGCTTCCACAAATACATATTTCAACAGTTAAATTAACTAGGATCAGTACAGTCGCGTCGTTCTCGAGTTTTAAGCAGACTAACAACAGCAATTATTTTTTATTTATATAGATTTCTAAAGCTGGGAAACAAATTTTGTATGAAAAACAATCGCTTCGGTCAGCAAGTGGGTGAGAGGGGGGAAAGGAAATATAAGTAGTACAGGGAAAGATACCAGAATCAAAGTCATAAAAAATACAATTTAAATAAAGATTAAATGTCTATTTATTTAATCTTTATTGGAGTTGTATTTTTTATGACTTTGATTCACAGGGTGAGAAGTGAACAAAATCTGTGAACATGTCTTCTACCAACCATTCTGAGCAACAGTTTTGTCTTTCAACCTAGGTAATTATGTCATAACTGTTATCACGGACGTATATATAGCTTTGACAAGGGGGGTGTCCCCCCTTGCTAAAATCCGGACATGTGTCCAGGCAACCCCCAGTGACTTTGAGCGTTTTTAAGCGGCTTCTTATGTCGATCCAGGCCTCAAATTAATGCCATCACACCAGTAGATTCATGGAATGTGTAGTCTTGGTGTAAATAAAATAAAAAGAGAAATGTATGCCCTTGTCTACATAAGTATGAGTAAGGAGTTTTTGTATAGTTTTGACGTGTGAATCTCTAAAAATAGTTTCATTTACCTACCTAATAGCTTAGTATCAGCTTGCAATCTTAACTCTGCTACTATTATTAACGTCAAAGAGTAAAAGCAGCCATTTAATTAATGCTCTATGTAAGTGTAGCACTTGGTGAGGTTATTCAAAGTAGCATATTAGTAACGACACATAAATATTGATAGTTTTAAACGACGAGCGTTACATAATGATCGTTCATCATTCATCTACAAATAGCTGCCTGCCTACCTGGTGTAGAAAAGTTATGTAAAGAAGGTATTTAGATAACAACATAATGCAACATAATGATGGTGTTAGGACAAAGTTCATGTTCGTTTTTATGATAGTACGATAATCAGTTTTCACACTTACCACTTGCAAAATGTATTTAATGCAAATATTCCGTAATTAATGGAATTTTAATAGGATTTTATTATTATTATACGCGATCTTCTCAGCCAGCCGGCAAAAATCCATAGACAACAATAGCTTTTTTTTTCATAAGAGAATTTTCAATTTGACATCAATTTAGAAAAAAACAATTGTCATTTGGCAACGTCATGATCTGTCAACTTTCATAGACTCTAGAACTTTCTTCCTCGGACAATTTCAGGTGCATTCCTTTGATTTCGACCGATATTAATATAGTGTTTCTCTTTCTACTTACATACGAGTAAAAGAAAAAACACTACAGGTGTACGAGCACTATTATTCTACATGGAACGCATGCATGAAACTAACATTTTTTCTCAGTTTCTGATCTGTCACTTTGTGCATCGAAATTGTGTTGCATTTTGGTAATAAAATATTTTAGAGCGTTTATTCCACGACGTTCTAACCGCAGTGTTGTAAACCTATTGATTTCCTACGTGGAAATGTTTGCATTTCGATGTTTGAAGTAAACATGGCCTAAACATTATGCTAGGCGACATCCAACTGACGAAGCGTCTTGTAGTTATTGCATTGGTTCTTGGTATAATTTTGGTTCTGAAGGAATACGTGTTCGTTTATCCGCTATGACTCAACACAGAGTTGCTTATTTCTACAACGCTGATGTAGGGAACTTCCACTATGGGCCTGGCCATCCTATGAAACCTCACCGACTGGCTGTGACGCACAGTTTGGTTCAGAACTATGGGCTTCATAAGAGATGCAGGTTTACAAGCCGTATCAAGCGAGTGCGCACGATATGTGTCGGTTTCACAGCGAGGATTACATAGAGTTTTTGCAGAATGTCACTCCACAGAATATTCAAAGTGAGTCCTGCTTTTCTAAAGAAAAGAAAACTATATTCGTAGTCAATAAAACGACCCATCTAGCGTCATCTTTAGGTTCTGTACAATAGTATATGTATGCGGGTTCGATTCCTGCACCAACACGAATGTTTGCTGATGAAACAGATATTTGTGTTGGGTCTGGGTGTTTGTGGTCCCTTCGTTGTTTCTGGTTTCCATAGTGGAAACCTTAGTGTGGGATCAGGACAATGTATGTGATGTCTCTATTTACTTATTTATACAGTAAAGATTAGTATTTGTTGAGTAGATATTTTATGAAGGAGTTCAAAACCAGTTATAGAAGACATTCTTGGAAAACAAGCAATTTTTACTACTATAAAAATAAAATGTAATATCTATGAAAGTATTTAGTTAATTATTCCATGTGCTGAAAAAAAAATGTTACTAAATTTATGAATTTTAACAAAAATTTCAGGCTATTCCAAGGTCTTGCTCCACTATAATGTTGGAGACGATTGCCCTGTATTCGAAGGGCTATTTGACTTCTGTTCGATGTACACAGGAGCATCGCTAGAAGGGGGCGATGAAAACGAATAATAATGCATGTGATATCGCCATCAATTGGTCAGGCGGACTGCATCATGCGAAGAAGTTTGAATCCTCAGGTTTGTATAAATCATAAGAAATTACACAATATAAAATATTATGTCTTATGTATGCAATTATGCCATCATTGAGAATGGACACTAGTAGTGATGCGCCGAATAGTGGTTTCCACCGAATAACCGAATACCGAATAATATTCGGTTCAATCTTTACCGACCCGGATATTCGCCGAATTATTCGGTTTACTGTTTTCTTGTTTCTGATCTCTCTCTATGTATACTAGATACTAAGCCTAGGGTTAGGGGAAAACTCGCCCGAAACAAACGCGCCCGCGAATTTCAAAACGGTGGACCGAAAATAATCAATTCGTACTGAGATATAACTTAAGTGTTTATTCCTTCCATGACAGAAATTTTCTTAACGTATCTCTGTGTCTAGTTAGGTAAATAATACACTTAATAAAATCATCGCAGGGACTCGAACCCACAACCCTCCACATACCGGGTGGCTGTTCTGGTATGCGGGTGGGTGGTGGTATGTGAAAGGTCGAGTACCACCTGGGACTCTTCGATGATTTTTAACAGCACCTAGGTACTTAAGAATAAATTGCAAAGAATATCAAAAAGTACGTAACAAAAATATTTTTTTTATCATTAAATGACTTATTATAAAATTATTTATTTTTGACTCATATTTTTATTTATAATAATTTGCCACATACGTTTTATTAAAAAGGTGTTTTTATTAGAAATTTAAAATTTGATCAGAGTTTGAAACAAAGCTTTATAATTATTGTTTAAGAAAAAAAAGGTCCAGATATTTTTGATTATACTTAAATAGTAAAATTAATATTGATTGATCTGGCTTAAAAAATAAATGAATTAGGCATTTTTTTAATGTTAATGTTAGCTACATACTATAGGGCAGGAAATACTTAAATATGTGGTCTTTAGATGTCAAAATATATGATGATTTCATGTTTAATTGCTTTCATTTATTAGTTTTTTAATACATTCCTCGCCAGTTTTATTTAATTTACAAAAACACACACTTATCCTTTTAAATTCTATGTCATATAGCCAGGAAAATAGAAATACTCAAACCGAATATATTCGGCACCAAATCCGAATAATTCGGCCGAATACGAATAGTGAAAAAAGTGCCGAATATGCCGAATACCGAATACCAACCGAATATTCGGCGCCTCTCTAGACACTAGGTATAGTTCAAAAAAATTTTTATATTTTGATAAGTGGACCGGGAAGACCGAAAACCACACACAGAAACCGGCGTGAAGCAGCCCCTGTGCTATGTTTCGCCGAGTGAGTGAGGATACGGAGGCTCAATTGGGGGAAAAGGGGGTTAATGGTTGGCGCACTTGTGATTCTATTATGTTGCAGGTGTCTG
>JABMDO010001846.1:0-13289 GCA_014851415.1 Cnaphalocrocis medinalis
TTTATTAATGGTTAAGGTGTTTTAAAAGCCTTTGACCAGTCACGCGCGCGCGCTTGCGCGGCCAAACGGCGCTACTTTCACGCTGATCCTCCGTGAGGCCGTAGTATCACTTCATTCAAGACAGCCCATTCAATTTATGCAGTATTATGCATGTACACGAGCTGTTTGCGTTACCGTCAGTATTGCTTGCAATAAATATAACTCGATGAAGACTCCAATTTCAATTTTGTATTTCTTGTCTAATTGTTTATTTTATCTATGAAGAAAGCCCAACAAAGTGCGTGTCGAGTCCAAAATTGGGTTCTGTAGACCCATGATTAATGATGATCTGATCAAATTTTTGCTTCATAAAAACTGATCAGCTTAAAACGGGACCCGGGTTCGTCATATCGGGTGGGGGGATACAGGGTATATCTGTAGACATTAAAATTTCTTAACTACGTCTTCTACCAAGCAGTTTGAACATTTGTACGACTACGTTCAACTCATTACGACGTTTGGAAATTCGTCGAAAATTTTTCAACTTCTCATACAAAAACCAAGTAGATCTTATATGCTAATTTCTAAAAGTCATTGAACATGTTGTTCAGAATGTTTAGAAAAATATTATTGTAGAAGGGTTGTGCATGTATTTATATAGGTACCTGTACCTGTAGGGGCTGTAGGCCAGTAGAATATCTGGGCTACGCTGCGTACTGTAATTAATAAAAGATTCTCATGGATACTAGAGCCCTAAAAGAGTTTTAAATACACTTTCATCTTTCGGTTTTGTTATACAATATTTACAAATAGTTATTATTACTAAGCAAATAGACTACATAATAGCGAATTGAGCAAGTGTAACAGAGTAAAAGCAAATGTTTGAACTAAAACCACTTGGCGGTAAAGTAATGAAGTTTTTGTTTATATTTGCAATTTTTATTTTTCCAATTTTAATAAATGTACTGATGCAAATATGGTATTCAAATAGTGTGTTTTAATTTAATACATAATAATAAGAATAACTTCCATTCAATATGAATACCTTTATGTTTAAATGAATATTGGAAAGGTTTGCGAACCAACTTGCAACGTGACAGTATATGGAATGTATTTTAAATAATATAATATTTGGAATAGAATAGAATATTATTTACAGATGTTTGTATTTTCGTTATTCTTGATTCATGACTATGTAAGGGAATGTTTTTAGAACTGTGAATTTTTATACGACTGCCCAAAAAAGGAGTAAACTTCTAAACGACTTTACGTATTTAGTTTTTGCCAAGTGTAGTTCACTATAAAAGTGAGGTGTTCTGATCAAACATTGACATGCAGGAGCAGTTACTAGGTTTGATACCTTTAGCTTTTTTTTGTTATTTATTAACAGTAGTATGTAATAATAGAAGTAGGTATTTTCATTAAGATTTTTTAGTAAATTTAGAACTTAACGTTAAGGTTTTACAAAAATCTATTTTACCTTCAAATCGGGTTTAGATTTGACCAATTTTTATCGGAGAGTTAACATAATAGTTTATTGCTGTCATATCATATGACTCTGCTAGGTACTACAGATGTATCCTCAGATAAATATTGGTCGGACCTTACATTGTTATTTTTTCCTATTTTCAAGAAATACAGAGCGTATCTACGAACATTTACATCTTTTTAACCACCTCTTCTACCAGTTCTCGACATATTTGCTCTACGTCTTTTAGAAATTAGCATAAAAAAAATTCAATGTTTCATACCGACCCGGTCACGTGAATCTTTTGAATTTTGTATGGGGAATCGAAAAAAAATTTTGACAAATTTCGAAAAGTCGTAGAACAAATGTTGTCCAGAAGGGGTAGTAGCAGACGTGGTTAAAGAGATGTAAATGATCACAGATTTTATCTATATCTTTTTTAAATAATTATCATAATACAATAATAAATTACATTCAAATTGCATTGTATAAACTACTGAAGTTTATCTACACACACTAACGCCAGAGATGTGAAAAATAATTTAGTAAAAGTATTTAAATACAAAATGCAAATGCATAGTTGCTAGCACTATTTCAAATAGAAATTCAAAATAGTTTTGAATAAAAGTATTTAAATACAAAATGCAAAATACGTATTTTTAAAATAGGTTTTGAAAATAAAATACATTGTTAAGGCATAACCTTTTATTTATTGAACTGATTTTAAAACTAGTATTTGTTCAAAGAGTTCATCTTTCATGTTTCGCCTATGGGGCCTCATAATCATTCCACCAAATGAAAATAGTCATTCTACAGGGGCAGAACTCGGTAAGCAGGTATTATATTTGAAATGATTGGATGGATTTAAGAATGAAAAATTGTTTAAAATGAATTAAAAATGCAACGAAACTATTTTGTATTTTATAAATACTAAATATTCACATAGAGTATTTCAAATAAAATACAAAATACATTTAGAAAAAAGTATTCAAATATAAAATAAAAATGGGTATTTGCATTTTGTATTTGCATTTGAAATATTTGTATTTCAAATAATTCACATCTCTGACTAACGCACACTCACTCTCACACACTCACATACATACACACACACAGATACACCCTATCATCTTTTACCCTAGCTTCTTCCAGTGACTATACGACTAACCTAACCCCTTGTCTGCAGAACAAGGCGCCCTGACGATAGTCCGCCGCTCGTCCAGTCGAAGCAAGACTGAGAGCTGCTCCACGCCCACAGACGAGCAGCTCGACCAGCTCGACCTCGACACAGAGAGCTTGCCCGCCGTCGACACGCCCGACGCGTGTGACAAAGCCGCACTTAGGTAAGATGTTAACACTATGTTGTTTATTGACTCCGTGGTCAGGGCCGCCGCAAACGGGCGTACAACGCGCGGCATGCCCAGGGGGTGGAAAATTGAGCGACTTCTCAGCAGCAGCGTAGCTAGTTAGTAGGGAGACTAGGGCGGCATATTCGGTATTGCACGCGGGCGCCGAAACAGCTGGTGGCGGGCCTGACCGTGGTCATATAATTATCTTGCAACAGTCCCGAATCGGAAACTCAAAAATAAGCAGATACGACCTAGTGTTCTTCAAGATAAGGGCTTATTCCTTCCTTAAGAGCTGGCAACGCATTTGTGATACCTCAGGTGTTGCAGATGTCCATTGGCGGCAGTGATAACTTACCATCAGGTGAACCGTCTGCTCGTTTTGTGTTTTTCGCAATACCGATACAGGCCATTCTTACAAATTGTGATTTATATCAAATTGGGTTTCCGCTTTACCACTTCATCCACCTAGCACATAAAAAAAATGTTTAACGAAATTCTGACGGTCTAAAAATAAGTATTTTTATAAAATCTGGTGGTAAATATTGGTCATTAGTGTGCCTTACTCTTCCCCTGAAGTGACAGTTAATATAGGTATAATATTTTGAACAAACATTTTAAAAAGATAATTTGAAAATGGAGTTCCACCATATTTTTAAACCACTGAAACGTCAACTCCAGCCTGAACGATTCCACAAAATAATTCTAAACAATACTACAATACGATTCAATTGAAATCGCGGAAGAAAAGAATCCCGATATTTTCATAAGGAGCAATTTGATAAGAATAGGGTCAATTATTTCGGTTGATTTGCCCTGAAAAAGGAAGGGGAGAAGATGTCCGGGAATTGGATTGGAAACTGTTAACTGTTGGCTTCTTAATGAAACGGGGTGATTGATTAGGGAATAGCGTTTATTGGATCCGATGGCGTCAAGGGGAAAGGGGATTAGGACAGACACAGTATAAATCGCAAAGGGTTCATTTCGCACACCTGATAGTCGATGCCCCCGGGCAATAAGTTGGTAATGTACGTACAGCCAAGTATACAAAACTGACAAATTTCTTTAATCTACACTCATCTTACTGTCAAACGCATTAAGTTGAATATCATTTGAGGAAAATTGACAGATTGTCGTAACCTGATGATATGTGGCTATTACCGATCAGCTACGTAAGCAGGATATATTATGGTGCTCAAGTGTGGTCGCAAACACAGGTGCACTCTCTATTCCTTTTCTCTCTTAATTCGATGGGACACCAGTCAGATACATTCTAAGAGAGATTGGGCGCAGGACCAACATCGGGCTACAAGGCCACCAACTTCCAGACTTCGGGTTGACACTTAGAATTTCTGATCAGAAACCCTTTGTTCATGAGTAAAGAAAAAAAAATATTTCAATTTTATCTGACCTTTCAGGGGTTTCAGGAGTTGTCCCCCCCTGAGGCTACGACTATCTATGATAGTAATGACCAAATATTTTTGTGATGATAATATTTACTAGCAGCCCAGCAGTGGGACAGTATAGGCTAAATAAAAAAAAAAATTACTAAGCTCTACAAAACAAAAAAATGGTGACGTTTAAGCTAAAACAGAAGGTAACCTGTGACGTTCGAAGACTCCGACTCGCACTTGGCCGCTTTTTATCATCATCATCATATCACCCACATCCATCAGCATTTTATAGGACTACAAAAACTTGTAGTTCACTGGTACAAACGTACAGTCAACCACACATTAGGTTACCACAACCTGTCAAATTTCCTAAATTGATATTCAACCTAATGTGTATGACAGTAAGATGAAAGTCGATTGAAGAAATTTCACTGTTTTATATACTTTGATGTGTACCTGCACGTACCTGTGTATGCTGCCTGCGGTTTGTCAAACGAGCACAGACCCGCAATCAATGACTGTTACATCAAACGGCGCAGATTATCTACGCTTCATTGCCGTTACAACTGTGGTGTTCTGTGTTACAGCTGGGTGGAAGTTTGTGTTCCTATTTCCATAAGCATTGCGAAGACCAATGACATTTCACCTACAATGGACATAGCGCGCCATACAATAACCAAGCGCGAAGATGGCACATGCTCCAAATTTAACCTTATTATCTAAGGCTAGACGATTGACAACACGTGTCAAACAAAGTGTGCTTAAGCACAATTTTCTGGTTCCATTTACAAGGCGCAGATGCGAAGTCCATTGTAGGTGGAAAGTCATTGGCGAAGACCTATGGTACCGCAAGGGAGAAGACATCGCCTTCTATTCAAGAGGTCCCAATTTTGAATCCAAACATGTATCTAAGTGCGTATTTGCTACCTGCCTAGTTCAGCAGTGAATGAAAACATCACGAGGAAACCTCTAGTACGTTTCGAATAGTTAAATAAATAATGCGCCAAAAATGCGCCAGACCATCACATCAATCAACCTGGTCTCAAACTAGGACAACCCCTGTACTATGAGTACCAGATGACGAATTAACTGAGGGCGTCAACCCAGAATATCCAGACCCAAAAAAACTTAGAAAATGTTGTTTTTCTAAAATGACTTGACCGGGAATCGAACCCGGGACCGTTCACGCTTCGGGCGGACATCTTAGGAGTCAGTGTGTTCTCCGGATCCCCTGGGATTTCCCAAAGGCCTTTTAGAGGTCCACCAGAATTTAAAAGAAGCCGTAGATGATCATTCATCATCATTACGTGGTTCCACTTCGTACTATTTCGAAAGGGATGCATTGTTTATCATAAGTAAAAAAGTTGAATTTCAATATATTACATAAATCACTTATTTAATATATTATACCTTCTTATCATATCTTACACGCTACATCTTAGACCTCATTGTCACTCTCTATCAGGTGAGATGAGGTCAAGTGCAAACCCATCTTCTATACATCTTCTATACATATAATAATCTATACATATAATAAAAATGTAAAAAAGCTGTGTCTGTACATTGAAGATATTTATCACAAAATAACTTAGGACGACTAAAAAACAGTAACAGAACATGAATCAATGATTTTTAAAATTTTTGTCTGTCTGTTTGTCTGTTTGTCTGTTTATCTGTTTGTCTGTTTGTTCGCGCTAATCTTGGAAACTACTGAACCAATTCGAATGAAACTTTTTTTATTGTATAGCTGTAATATCAGGGCAACTTATAGGATATATTATATTTTGAAGAACAGGCTCCTTGATGTAGAACCACAACAGCCCAGCTAAACTATAAGAGGTAGGTCAATGGCACTTTAACAAAAGTTGTTCAGATTGATGAGCATTTTATAATGCCATGAAAAAAATCGAAGGTCATGGAACATCTGGTTTGGAACTCTAAGAGCCCAGCTCCACTATAACAAATATGGAATGAAATGGAATGGAAAATTGTCAAATGTGATGAGCATTGTTGGATGAGATCCTATAAGGAAGGATATTCCGAACTTAAACCCCTAATGGAGCGAAAAGGGGGTTCCATGTTTGTTCATGGGACTACGGGTTCCTTGGCCCAATCTACTCCAACTTATTACTACAATATACACATTCTTTGACAGAATTGATGGATAAAATATAATATTAAAACTTATTAGAATACTTACATCCCCTAATGGACTAAAACATAATTTGGGGTTACTTTCATCTATTTAAATAATCATCTTTAAGTCAAGAGTCATAAAGTTCACGCAAACGAAGTTGCGGGCGGCCACTAGTCTATATCTATACATCTATACATATAATAAAAATGTAAAAAAGCTGTGTCTGTACATTGAAGATATTTATCTCAAAATAACTTAGGACTACTAAAAAACAGTAACAGAACATGAATCAATGATTTTTAAAATTTTTTGTCTGTCTGTTTGTCTGTTTGTCTGTTTGTTCGCGCTAATCTCGGAAACTACTGAACCGATTCGAATGAAACTTTTTTATTGTATAGCTGTAACATCAGGGCAACATATAGGATATATTAGAACCACAATAGCCCAGCTAAACTATAAGAGGTAGGTCAATGGCACCTTAACAAAAGTTGTTCAGATTGATGAGCATTTTATGATGCCATGAAAAAAATCGAAGGTCATGGAACATCTGGTTTGGAACTCTAAGAGCCCAGCTCCACTATAACAAATATGGAATGAAATGGAATGGAAAATTGTCAAATGTGATGAGCATTGTTGGATGAGATCCTATAAGGAAGGATATTCCGAACTTAAACCCCTAATGGAGCGAAAAGGGGGTTCCATGTTTGTTCATGGGACTACGTGGTTCCTTGGCCCAAGCTACTCCAACTTATTACTACAATATACACATTCTTTGACAGAATTGATGGATAAAATATAATATTAAAACTTTATTAGAATACTTACATCCCCTAATGGACTAAAACATAATTTGGGGGTTACTTTCATTTTTTTATATCTATTTAAATAATCATCTTTAAGTCAAGAGTCATAAAGTTCACGCAAACGAAGTTGCGGGCGGCCACTAGTATATAATAAAAATGCACTATTGTGTATTTTATTATTTAGCATACCTTTGTGAAATAAACGAACACGATAGCAAAACATTAATGAAGACTTAGCCAATTAATCAAAAACATCACATCACAGAAGCCGCGCCGTGCAGCAGCGCTTTCGTTGAGTGAATGAGGGTACCGGAGGCCCAATTGGGGGAAAGGGGGTTAATGGTAGGCAGCGCACTTGTGACTCTACTGGTGTTGCAGGTACTATACCTACGCTTACCATCGGGTGATCCGTCTGCTCGCCTACCAAATGAAAAAAATAGGGCTACACCAAAATAGTTTGAGAATGGCTGCTTTGGATTATTGTTGTTATATTGGGCTTATACATTGGTAAGCTGAGCGCTTTGCGCTCAATCAATGGCCGTTGCATCAATATTGGAGGTATTATATTCGCTTCATTGATGTTACAGTAGCGCAAATTACACTGTATCTGATTACTGTACCATTCAATAGGTTTCATTGTCTACAAAACAATGGTAATAACCGTTGTGATTGGAGCCTAATGGGCGTGATAGATTAAGGCGAAGGGTACGAATTGATTTGAATGGTTTGCTATTTCATATATAACTAGTGGCCCGCCCTCACTTTGTTTCGTGAAAGTAGTTCCACTGTCTATCAATAGATGGCGCTGGGAGTCGATTACTTCGTGCAAGTGTTTTGTGTTTTCGGTTTACCTATAAGCTCTGACGTGGACTATGAGATTATGAGATCTTTATAAATAGTATAGATACAGATTTTATTGGTTTATTATACGAGTATGGTATTATACACAGTGCCTTTTTATTCGCCTTAGACACTTTTCGTAGCATTTTTCCAAAAGAAAAATAGGGTCCAATCTGAAAAAATGCTTTCTCATACAAATTGCACTGATTAGCTGTATAAGTCACTTTTGTATAAGAAGGGGATTTTTTTAAATAAGTCTTTACGTTTCTTGAGTTTCTTTTCTCCCGACTGACATAAGTTCTTATGGCCGCCGTGTATAGATGTATTCAATTGGCGTCGCTATTTTGGTGTACCATATAAGAAGTATACTCAACGATAACTTGAGCATTTCTATGGCCGCCTTATGTCTTACAAAAGGAATTTAATTGACAAAGTTGTGAACAGATAAATCCCCCTCAGAATCATCTCGGTACCAAATTGTCACAAACAATAATAAGGTAAGTGATGATTCCCAAATTAAACTCAAAAGACAACATAATTTGAATTTCAATTTTGCTTTATTGTACCGTACAGCACCGAACGAATTGAATATCTCTCGATTCGAAGCCCAAGACTCTGTTCTGAGTAAGTAATTCTAATAGCCAAAGCCACTTTACTCTTTTGTTTTTAACTACTGAAAACAAGCCAAATGTGTCTGTAGAAGTTGTACCGTACCGACGTCATACTTTTTATTATCTCTTGATGCAAAAGAGAGATGTTATAAGTTTAAAGCCCGTCTGTCTGTGCACGTTTAATGCAAAAATGAAAAGACAGATTTAAAAGTCAGACTGTAACGTCAGACTTTTAAATGTGTCCACCGTCTGACTTTTAATTCTACAACGTCGTAAATGATGTCTATAGTGGTAGAGCCACGTAACGTTCTTTTGACGTTGCATTAATGGGCCGACTCGTCCGATGAGATACCACAACCTCGCAGATGACAAGTGTGAAGTAGTTTTTTTACTGCGTTTCACTGCATGAGGTCTACACCAATGAGAGGTACTCGGAGGCCCAAATCCCCCTCCCCCCCCCCCCCCTCCCTCCTGCCATGCTAGCTCAATTATGCATGCATAGCCGGGTTATGTCGGACTCCCCCGCTGAAGGCGGGGGTTTCTCGACTAAAACCCCTGGGACTCTCCCTCATCGACCATCTTGGAAGATGTCATGGGTCCGCGATACGGAGCCTGGTACCACGACAGCACAATAATTATTCCTTATTTTTTGTTTACCCAGGGGAAATGCGTTACGCATACCTTATAAGGTTATGTTAGACTCCCCGTGCTGAAGGCGGGGGTTTACCGACTAAAACTCCTGGGACTCTCCCTCATCGTCCATATTTGGAAGATATCATGGGTCCGCGACACGGAGCCTAGCACAACCTTAAGAGCCGGCAACGCATTTGTGACGCCTCAGGTGTTGCAAATGTCCATGGTCCAGGTGAGCCGTCTGCTCGTTTTTCCGCTATAAGTAATGTAAAAAAACCCAAATCCTGCATTATATTTTTCTGGGGATACTGAATAGAAAACGAAAACATTATTTTCCAATCCTTGTCACAAGTGCATATATATCAATGCTGTGAAGTGATTGGTTACTGCCAAAAGTGCTATCGAGTCAGTACCTACGTAGCACATCTGCTCATGACAGGGTTGTCAGTTACTAATTACTGACTGGCAGCCCTGGTTCTGGCACCCTAATAATTGGTTTCAATACAAGTGGGAACCTGCGTGTACCCCAAGCGATAGAGAGTGGAAATATAGCATTTTAGCGGTAACCTATCTTACTTTCGAAACTTCATTATTCGAATTTCATAACTTCGAAAACGGTATATCGAAGTTTTGAATCGAAGATATATTTTTTGACAAAACATTGTATGCAATAAATTTATTTTACATATGTTTCATTTTCCAGAAAAACTAATAGCCGATTTTCAAAAGCTCTTTTTTCATTTTACAGATGTATTACTTACAATATTTTTTTATTCTAGACATATTAAAGATCGAAGTAACCTTTCTCCTATTATTGCAAACGAGACATGGTTTATTTAGTGTTTAATTTTGCGCTACAAAATGTATTGACAGAAGCGAATCGCTGCAAAACCGACTCCACGTAGTCTTGTCTGCCCTACCCCTAGAGTGTAATTCAAACCCGCGTAGGCGCGGAAGGGCGAGGCGGCCCGCGAGCTGAGGAGCAGGTGGTTTTTGCTCGCCACCGCGGCTGAGGCTGGCCGGCGAAGCCGGCCAATAAGCCGAGGCTACGGTGACGAGCGAGAATCATCTGCGACGATAAGCTCGCGTGGGACCGCCGAAGCCTTGCAGCGCCGGAGCCGTGACAGAAACAATGCATGCTGCATGCATGCCTGCATGCCCAGTTGCATGCTGCATGCATGCCTGGTTGCATGCCTGCATGCATGCCTGGTTGCATGCCTGTATGCATGCACGGTTGCATGCATGCTGCATGCCTGCTTGAATTCTGCATGCATGCTTGAATGCTGCATGCATGATTCACCTGAGCCACATAACTTGTCAGAATAATTATTGAAGATTATAATAAAATACTTATGATATGTAATTGTTATATAAACTTATTTGTCTTTTAATAACATAGAAAACGATTTTCTGGCAACTAATTCGTCTAAAATATGTTTATCTATCAAAGGTTGAGTGATATTTTAAAACATATAGATTAAAAAAATATGTCACTTGATAATCGGAATATCAGCTATATGGCAATCGTTTTTTCGGTCAAATGAAAATGTGGAAAACAAAAATGTGGCGAAACGTTTTCGCTATAATGAAATTCGTACTTAAAAAAATTCGAATTTAAGATAGGTAACCATTTTAGCTCTTACCTTATTTGGCGAAAATTGGAACTAATGATGTTATTTTTACAAGTGTCATAAGGAGAACAGAGTTTTTGATGTATAGCTTCCATGTGTGCCAATGCCATTAAAGTGCTATCTGATCGTAGTCGCACTGTATCAATGTGTAAGTTTGACTGTTGACTAAGTTTGACTGTTGACTAAGTTTGACTGTTGACTAAGTTTGCCTGTTAACTAAGTTTGACTGTTGACTAAGTTTGCCTGTTAACTAAGTTTGACTGTTGACTAAGTTTGCCTGTTAACTAAGTTTGACTGTTGACTAAGTTTGACTGTTGACAAAATTTGACTGTTGACTAAGTTTGACTGTTAAGTAACGCTTTACAATCTTCTCAGAATTTCATTTGAACGTCATTAGTAATTTTGCGGAGGTGCTTGTTTCAACATAATTACTGTGATAACATAATTTATCATACTGTCATAAAATAAGCTTCAAACATACATTTTATGGAAGACGGAAAACGTATGGGCATGCTAAACGTAGCCATAGACACTCGTTCTTCGGTTGTGGTGCGGAACGGCTGTACAGTCTAGGCTACTAATAAGTAAACAACCGTGGGAGAGCCTCGCTACGGCCATGAACAGGCCGGCTCGATCGAAGTGATACCACGGCCTCACGGAAGAGCGGCGTGAAGAAGTGCCTACGTTGTGTTTCGTCGAGTGAGTGAGAGGTTAAAGGTTGGCAGCGCACTTGTGACTCTACTGGCAGGTGCCTAAACGCGGCGGCCATGCTGATCCGTCTGCTCGTCTACCACCTGTCACATAAAAAAAACTTCAAATATGAACCTTATTGTCCTAGCAAAAGAGTGGACCTGTTTACAATTTACTGTGACTATATGTAGTGTTGTATAATGCAGGTATCATCATCTTAACACCCCTCTCGAACTCATTTCAAAAGCGTTTCGAAGAAAACTGGAAAGTAATCAAGAACCGATCGTCGAGATGGAAATGCTATTGTCTTTTCCTTGTATTTATTGCTCATGATAAGTTTTATTGGTCCATTTAACTTTCTTCCCGTGGTCGCGTTTATAGGAGGAGGTTATCACTTTGATTCACTTAGCTGTTTTAATATGAATCGGTAATAATAGTGTCCTGTCAAACTCTTATTACAAAAAGCCGACTAAAGTTAGTCATGGTTTAAAATTGATGCTATCACCCAATAAGACGCTTGCACTAATTAATAAATAATAAAAAACAGAGACAATATCACATACATTGTCCTGGTTCCAACTAAGATTTTCCCTTGGCCAGGCCTGTCCCACTCCGCGTGTAGGTATCGAACTTGCAAGTACATGCGGCGTCCCCTCCGGAGGACCAAATTAGTAGAAAATCACGAACGAGCGGCGACGCACGCGCGACAGTTGCTTGCGATAGAAAGAGAACGCACTTCTAGGTATGAATAATGGTAGGCATCCCCTCTAACTCTACTCTGAAAAGTTGAAATTTTAGTGCAATTTTTACAGTGATTTTCCGTAGTTAAAATTCATATCTTCAAAACTATTCATAATTCATCGGTTTATAATATGGTAATTTAATCCACCCCCCATCCGCATCTTTATCCATACACATCACCCACGTCATTTTTGTTTTCTATTTTTAATTCACTTCTAAGTCTAATTTGCGGACTTAGCGAACAAATCGTCCAAAAATCGACTCCAAGCAGAACTCTTATATTCTAAATATAATATACAACCTTTGTGTCTTCTAATTAGTTGTTCCCCATAAGATTCCCTATCCATAGACACCATTCGCATCACCGTAGCTTCAATAGTCACAACAATATCACTTTGCAATATCACATAACAAAATCTCCATACAAAAAATTGTGGGAGCTTACGTGGACTTTTGGGCGATTTTTGGACCGAATAAAGTTACGTAACCTTGAAAAGTCACTTTTTTGTTATGGTCGATTTTGATGATTCTTTTGCATTAGGATAGTACATACTCAAAACCATTTTGACAATAATAAAATTTTAGTTTTTCCTTATATTTTAGTTTTTGTGGGTGACTGAAGTTTTCTAGCGGCGACTGTTTTTCGGGTGATACTTTTCGCTCGAATTATCGGTTTTCCTGGGGTGTTTTGGTTACCTACGACTACTTAAATATACTTACATACTAATATCACAGTTTTTGCAGTTTATCACAGTATTTATCACAGTAGTTCAGTTTAGTTTATTTACAATCTTGATTTTATTGGGTGGTTTTTCTCAATTTACACCATCATGTCTAAGGAAGTTCGTCCGCGTCCTCTTCCAACATCCATGGCCAGCACTGGATACAACCGGAAGACAGGAAGCAAGTTGGACGTGAATCACTGTGCTACCAATTCTAAGCTCTGCCCCCGCATACAGACCATGAGATCCCGAATTGACCAGCAAACGGATTAGGGTTACTAAGTCCCATAATAT